>VZTG01003071.1:0-74267 GCA_013397845.1 Melanocharis versteri
AACCCAAATCACTCTATGGTTCTTTGTTTGGGAGGTCTGATGAGATAGGAGGAATTATTCACTGTATCTGCTTCAGACATTTGTTTGAGTTGAGGAAGTTTAATTCCTAAGCTCCCAAGGTACTCAAAAGTGAGGGCTAAGCTGCGCCATAAAACCAGCCAGAATGATGAAACTGAGAGGCAACCACTCACTTTTAACTTTATAAGGAGCCCAGTTGTTTGAGGTGGTTAAGAGCAAAAGTTGGATGCTTCAAGTGGCTACACCTTTTAATTTGTCTACGTAATAGGAATACAGCTGCAGACAGTTTGCTATTACCAATAATTAAAAAATGTTTCACAAGAGCATTATTGCAGACAAACCAGCCTCAGCAATCCCAGCCCAGCCAGCTTAAACCTCATAACTTCTGTTTTTAAAGGATATTGTGGCTCATATTTCTATCAGAAGTGAAGTGCTTCTCATGAGTCCTCAATAATGTCACCAAAGCTGCTCCTCCAGCCTATAATTACTACTACTGAGAGGCTTCCTAGGAAACCACGACTTTGTGGGGTTTGAAGTGAGATCTTTCTTGCTGGAAAGACAGAAATGTTCCTCTCTATTCCATAGCCAGGAATTTAGGTTGGAGTTGTTTTCCTATCTGTGAGTGTTTATACTTTGCTGTCAGGGCATGGTGGTAAACAGAAAAGAGATAATCATGCTGATTAAACCAGCTGAAATGTGCAGCCGTGTGAAAGGAGTCCAAGCGCGCTGCCAGAAGTGAAATTCTCAGGGATCTGCACTTGGAAAGCAGCACTTGCAAAGCTGTTCAGTTCGGAGTGCCCTCACCTCGTTGCTGGCATTCCATTGTGCAGAGGGCTTTGAGGTCAGCAGGGAAGGGTGCAATCCGAGTGAGCCATTGAAGACACTGGAGAAATTCAGCTACGAAATAAGCCGTGTGTTCCTTAGTGTTCTCATTTCTTTTCTGCGCCGTTCCTGACTTTTCTTGGCTGGTGTCTGTGCTGTGTTCTCATCCCAGGGGAGTCCTTTTCATTTTTCCCAGGGGCGTGAACAAGGGGGATGAGCTCCATGGAGCCTGAGGACCATGTGATTGTGCAGATGAGGGCTGTCTGCTAACGGTCCTTGGCTGTTGCAAAGACTCTTCCTTTTTGTTTGTGGTCTGAACCTTTATTGATTGACAATTTCTTTCTGCTCTACAGCTGTCAGGCTATTCAAGTAGAAACCCCTGTGACTCCATAGGCTGCTTGGTTCTGAAGTCATAGGTACTCTGTGTACCTTTTCTTTAAGCAGGACATTATCATTGAGTTCCACCTGCTGCTCTTTTCCGAAGGCGTAGATTGTTGAACCTATCAAAAAATAGTCATTTGCAGAATAACTCCTCAAAGACTACCCTTCCTGTGGAAAGGAAGGACTTCATGGCAAGCTGACTTTTTTTTAAAATTTATTTGATTAGGATGAACAGGGATTTCATTTGAATTCAAGGGCAATGCTGTTGGGGAGATCCTATTTGCTTGTGTCTGTCCTTTCAACAGCTACAGCTGTGGGTGGAAACAAGCTCTGCTGATACAGATTCACTTTCTCTTTGTTTCAGGTCCAAGCACAATGTTAGTGGTGTTTGCACCCCTCTGGAGCTGAGTCCTAAATTAAATATGTGCTGTGGTTTCTCTGTGACTGTCTTTAGATGTATCTTTTTATATCAGCCATGAAACAAATGTTATCTTACCATGTTAAAAAGCTGGCTGTGCCCCAGCCATGTATGCTGGCCCCAAGACCTGTCCAGCACTGGGCTGATCCCAGCATGGGCAGCAGGAAAGGTGGGAATTGTGTCTCTGGGCCCCCTCAGGTGAGAGCCCAGCTGCAGAGCTGCCCCAGCCCTGGGGCCAACAGCAGAAGGACGTGGAGCTACTGGAGAGAGTCCAGAGGAGCCCCGGAGCTGCTGCAGGGCTGGAGCCCCTCTGCTCTGGAGCCAGGCTGGCAGAGCTGGGAATGTTCCCCTGGAGAAGGGAAGGCTCCAGGCAGAGCTCCGAGCCCCTTGCAGGGCCTGAAGGGGCTCCAGGAGAGCTGGAGAGGGACTTTTGGCTTGTTTGGGCAGTGGCTGAGGTCATTTGGTTTGTTCAGCCTGGAGAAGAAGAGACTGAGGGGAGACCTCATCACAATTTCCTTCTGAGGCAAAGAGAAGGGGCAGACACTGATCTCTCTGTGGCCAGGGACAGGACCCAAGGGAATGGCTTGGAATTGTGTCAGAGGAGGCTTAGTTTAGATATCAGGGCAAGGTTCTTTCCCCCAGCGGGTGCTGGGCACTGCCCAGGCTCCCCAGGGAATGGTCCCGGCCCCGAGGCTGCCAGAGCTCCAGGAGCCTTTGGACAGCGCTGCCAGGGATGCCCAGGCTGGGGTTGTTGGGGGGTCTGTGCAGGGCCAGGAGCTGGACTGCATGATCCTTGTCAGTCCTTTCCAACTCAGCATATTCTGTGATTCTGTGATCTGTTTTGCACAACACAACTCAGTTTTCTGACCATAAAGAACTTTTTGCTTAATACCAGGGGAGCTGCACACCAAAAAAAAACCCTGAGCCACAGCGTGTTTAATGCACCTACAGTTACACCAAGTCACTAATTTTTAGTCTTGTCTAGACCAGAGCTTAACACCAGAGGAGTGCATTGAAGGGATTTTGCCCTGTGTGTTGAGTGGCTAATTACAAATCTTTTATTTATTTTTTTTTCTTTACAGGCCAAACACAATCCTCAGGCTTCGATTCAATCACTTTGCCACAGAGTGCAGCTGGGACCACTTGTATGTGTACGATGGAGACTCAATTTATGCTCCCTTACTGGCAGCTTTTAGGTAAGTTCGCCTTGGTGAGACTCTTAACTGTAGGCAGTGGTATTTTCTTGACTTAGAGCCTGACTTAAGTGCGGCTTCTGACATTGTAAATATGATCCAGTAATCCAAATGTATAACATTGCAAGTGCAGCACATATAGCCAGTGTCCTTTTGTGCACTGTTTGTCAGCATAAACAATTAAGGAGTTGTTTTTCGCTTTTACAATGAACAAGTCATGTCACTCCACTGTAGCATGTAAGTATAATGTTTTCATTTCCAAATCCTGATTCTTTGAGTGACAAAAAAATGATTGTCATCTGTCTGGGCTGGAGATGATTTGGTGTGCAGGCTCCTTTGAGAGGAGAAAACTGCCCCATTTATGAGTTTGAACATGATTTATGAGTTACACTTGTAGTGTGTCAATGCAGACAGAAGGGCAAAAGCCAGCTAATGTCGTAGACATGGAGGTCTGACAGAATTATGTATCTTTTATGTACCTTAAACTTTAAATTTTTAAACTATTTGGAACATGTTCAGGAACAACAACAATGGATCAACCTTGTAAAAACATAGAATCACAGGATGGTTTGGGTTGGGAGAGATCTTAAAAAGCCTATCCAGTGCCACCCCTGCCATGGGCAGGGACACCTCCCACTGTCCCAGGCTGCTCCCAGCCCCAGTGTCCAGCCTGGCCTTGGGCACTGCCAGGGATCCAGGGGCAGCCACAGCTGCTCTGGGCACCCTGTGCCAGGGGCTCACACCCTCCCAGGGAACAGTTCCTCCTCAATATCCCATCTGTCCCTGCCCTCTGGCAGTGGGAAGCCATTCCCTGGCTCCTGTCCCTCTCCATCCCATGTCGAATGTCCCTCTCCAGCTCTTGGTGTGTAAAAGTATCCATTCTGCCAATAGGTTACAGGTATTGGGCTCGTGCGTGTGATGAGAGATCAGTGTGGATGCTGGTGAACAATCGGCATTTCATGCTGAGACCTAAAGGTAACTTGTGCTTTTCTGTATTTCAGTCTCGCAGTGACACCACCACCTTATGCTTTTTATTCTTTAAACTGAAATTAGGAAAGTAATCCCTAGTTATCTATGGAAAAAACTAACAGTTCCCCTGGGACTCTGCTTGTTCCAAGTGGCTGTGTAACTATTTCCAGAATTAACCTTCTGCTGGGCTTCCTCTCATTTGTGAAATGAAGGTCTAAAAAATACTTCGTGTTTGTTCTAGAAAATCCTTGTAATGTCTATGAGAGAAGATCAGCAGAGGAGCAAAAGTTGATAAAAATTTAAACCACCACATGTGGTTTTTTTGGTCTTCAACTGCAAATGTAGAGTTGTTGTGGAGTGAGGGAATGTTTCCTGTAAAGCTTCAGACTAATGTGAGGTCAAAACAGGACCCCTCAATTGAAGAAGAAACAACTTTCTCTCTTATGAAAACCTCCAAAAACCTGGCAGTGCCACCTGGAAGTGCTCTCCTGGTATCATGCCCTGGTTGATGTGCAGGAAGAGGAGGAAATGTCATCTTGACCCAATGTAATCTTGTTCTAATCAAGCTATTTTTTAATACGTTGGTGAAAAGGTGAAATTATGATGATTTGTCCTTGCCTTTTCTTGTGTATTTTCCAAAAATTAATAGGCTTTTATAATTGAAGTTATAATACTCCACGGCATTAACAGTTGTGGTTCAGACTGGGAAATCTGTAAATCAGGAAGCCTGGGCCTGAGGACAAACAAACGTGAGCTTAGTACAATAATGTTTTTGAGGTAGGAAAAAAAATCCAATTACATTTTTTTAATTGCTTCTTTAGATGACATTTGAATTTAACTTCATTAGCAGTGAGCTGTGGTGTTCAGTAGTCCAAGTTCAGGAAATGGCAGATGCTTCTCATTTTGGTGAAGTACCAGAAGGCATCTGTTGAAAAACACCTTTCTCTAATACAAAATTTATGCACTGGAATTTTTTAAGAGCAGTGTTCATGTTTTCTCAATTTACTTGGGTTATATTAAATTTATTATTACCATCATCATATTTCCCTGTTCATTATTTTTGCACCCTGCCAGGAGATTTGCAAGATTGAGCTTTGTACAGTTGGACCCTGTAAACTTTCAGAGTTTGTTGATAAACACTAGAAATTCCTTCCTCTCTGAACTCAGTTTTTGTTCCCTCCCTGTCTTTTTACAGCAGTTCCCTGAACCTTCATTTCCTTCACTGCTCTCATTTTGTTTTCTTGACCTTCTGATGCTCATTTATGTTTGTTCACAAGATGATATTTATCCTGAATATATATATAAGGTTGTATATATATAAGATGATCTTGAAAATCCTCAGCATTGGACTATGGGGCAGCTAAAAATTTTATCAATTTTTAACAGCTGTAAATATTTGCATAATGCCAACATTTACACAGTTCAAGTGTCTGCATAGACTAAACTCCTTGTAGTTTGAGAGCCCCCAGAGCTGTCTGGTCCTGCGCATTAACCTTTGCTGGTTTGTATTTGTGATCACAGGTGCAATGAGACTGTGTAAATGTGCTGCTTCAAAAATGCAGTAAAAGAACATGGAAACAAATGTAGCATGTTTGTCAGCAGTGATGGAGAAATCTGAATTAGATAAACTCCACTCAGTACCTGTGAACTTTGTTGGTTTTGTTAACTTTACTCCACATTAAACATTTACCAGAGCTGGTTTTGTACCTTTATTTTCATTTTGCTCTGCTTGGCAGGGGGTATTTTCCTCATCAAACGCAGTTATTCTTGTGCAAGACATTTGGCAATGGCCCAGAAGCTCCTGGTGGCTGCTGTCAGGTGCCAAGGGATGGTCACATGAGCCCTTGTTCCCTCAGAAAACAGGATCAGCTCACCATCCTTCTGTTACCTGCCAGTCAGTGTGGCACTTGAGCACCCACATTTGGGTGTAGGGGTCAGTTGGGTTGGAAGGGTCTGATCCCTCTCTCAGAGCAGGGCGAGCATCAGAGCCCTGTGCTCAACACTTCGTCCAGTCAAGGTGTGAATTTAGGATGGAGATCTCTTGATCCTCTGGGTCAGCGATCAAGCGATTGGTGTTAAAATAGTGATAAAAAATGGATCTAATACTAATGTCTAGCGACAATCTCTTGCTGCAACCTGTGTGTGTTGCCTCCTGTCCTTTTCTTGTGAACCTCTGGTATTCCCTTCTCTCTAATCTCTCCTGAGGTAGTTGAGGTCAAAAATTAGATTTCACCCTTCTTCAGCCATCTCTCCTTGAAGTTAAAGAAACCTCACTCCTTCTACCTCTCCTTGTACATAGATCGTATGGTTGATCCTCCTCTATTTTCCCCTTCTATTCCCTCAAATCTTTGCCAGAAATTGTAACTGACCTTGCTGCCATGGGAACACGTATCCATCTTAGGGGCTTCCCAACAGCAGGAGGACGTGGAGCTGCTGGAGAGAGTCCAGAGGAGGCCATGGAGATGCTCTCAGGGCTGGAGCTTCTCTGCCATTAAGACAGGCTGGGAGAGCTGGGAATGTTCCCCTGGAGAAGGGAAGGCTCCAGGGAGAGCTCCGAGCCCCTTGCAGGGCCTGAAGGAGCTCCAGGAGAGCGGGAGAGGGACTGGGGACAAGGGATGGAGGGACAGGAGCCAGGGAATGGCTTCCCACTGCCAGAGGGCAGGGATGGATGGGATATTGGGCAGGAATTGTTCCCTGGGAGGGTGCTGAGGCCCTGGCACAGGGTGCCCAGAGCAGCTGTGGCTGCCCCTGGATCCCTGGCAGTGTCCCAGGCCAGGCTGGACACTGGGGCTGGGAGCAGCCTGGGACAGTGGGAGGTGTCCCGGCCATGGCAGGGGGTGGAATGAGATGATCCTTAGGTCCCTTCCAGCTTAAACTGTCCCATGATTCTATGATAACAACAGCCATGTAAGAACTGAGGTTTTTTGGGCAAAGCCTCTGATCTGGAGGGTTCTGCAGACAGACAAGCTTCCCTGTGGGTCTGCCTGTACTGCAACAAGGGAAGAAAGTTTCAAGAAAGATTGTAATTTGAGGTGCTGCCAGCTCCATAATGAATCTATCGTCTAAATTTTTTTTAGTAAGTGTTGTTGCAATGGCTTTGTTTCCTTAAAAGTCCATGTTTGGGAGTCATCTTGCTTCATTTAAGACTATAAATTTGAAATGTCTCCTTCTATTCTCCTCTCTCCTTTTTTATTTTTTTGCTGTTTTTTTATTTCTAGTCTTCTGTAACTTCTATTTTTAGTTTATTTTGTTTTACTCTTGTAGTTCTGAGTATAGATGAGGTGCATGGACTGGTTTTTAGTAACAGAGAAATCTTGCCATTTTGTGTACATGTGTGTCCAGATGTATCAAAGTATTTAAAAATTAGGGTACTTTGTTTGCATTGGATTTTGATGGATTGCAAAGCTGATTTTTCAGTATCATCTTTATCCTTTTACTCCTCCATGAGCTCTACTCTGTATTTTCTCCCTTTCCTTTTGTTACTCCCAATTTTGCCTGTTTTCTGCTCAGTAGAGCTTCTCATGCTTTTGATCTCTAGCAGGTTGTGTCTCAGGAGGAAATGAGGAATATGCCAGTACCGTGATACTCCCATAGCAAATCCAGGAAAAATAATAAAGGAGGTGCCCTTTGTTTTAAATTATTCCAGTTTTTCAGTGGTCTAGGGGAAAGAGCAGTGCAGTGTGTGCAGGGCAATGGAGAAGTTGGGTCTCCTGGACATAATTGTGGACTTACAGTACTTGAAGTGAGTCTCCATGATGAGTTGGAGAGAGACCTGGGACAAGAGCATGGAACGACAGGACAAGGGAATGGCTTCCTAGTGACAGAGAGTAGGTCAGGATGGGATACTGGGCAGGAATTGTTCCCTGGGCGGGGGGGCAGGCCCTGGCACAGGGTGCCCAGAGCAGCTGGGGCTGCCCCTGGATCCCTGGCAGTGTCCAAGGCCAGGCTGGACACTGGGGCTGGGAGCAGCCTGGGACAGTGGGAGGTGTCCCTGCCATGGCAGGGGGTAGAACAAGATGATCTTTAAAGTTTCTTCCGACCCAGACCATTCTATGTTTCATTGATTCTGTGATACTGTTTTACTTTCTGCCGCTGACTTCACAAACCCAGCTTACAGAAAACAGATGGTATTTCAGTGCAAAGCAGAGGTTTGCCTTTCCCTGGGTGTCACTGGGCAGCTGAGCTGAGTAGGAGTGTTTATTTGCTTTGGAGTAGAGATGGTTGCAGAATGTTTTGAAACCTTATGAAAAGAAATAAAAGCGGCGTGTTGTGAAACATGCTAATCTTGGCCAGAGTTGAGTTGCTCAGAGATTCTGGATCATAATTTAAAGGAAGTTTTGCATAATCCTTTATCATTCTGATTCTGCCTATTGGATTCTTTTTATGGCAGATGTAAATTCTGTTTGTGCTTCTGTTTAGTCCATATGATGCTGGAACAGGCTGATTTATTCACTGTTTTTGAGGTTCAACCTTTCAGGGATCTGATCATTACCACTGTGTTGTGTTCTCTTCATGGCTTTCTCTGAAAGAAATTGAAATGCCCCATCCCTGGGAGTGTTCAAGGCCAGGTTGGATGGGACTTGGAGCACCCTGGTCTAGTGGAAGGTGTCCCTGCCCATGGCAGGGTCATTTGGCCAGATGGTCTTTAAGGTCCCTTCCAACCCAGACCATTCTGTGATTAAGTTTCCTTAGGCTATTTTAAATTTGTGTAGGTGGGATAACATCCTCTTTAGTTATTTACACATGAATCACCAGAAAAAGATGGAAATAAGGGAGAAAGTGGGATGCAAGCATCGTTATGGAGGTGCCTGTGGTCTTGCCAAACAAATCCCAAACTTGAGATTTCTATGAGAAAACAAAGAATTGTCTAGTGATAGTCCTTTTATTAGGAAAGATTATTGAGGGGAATTTTTGTCTTGCCTTCCACTTATTTTGCTCTGTAATATCAGTGCTAAGTGCTGAAAAAGAAACCAGAACGAAGCAATTTTTTTCTTGTCCCTGAGCTGCAGTTTTGCTTACCTAAACTATTTTCAAATGTCTGTTTTCCTGTGGTGTAGATGTACTGTCCTACAGTGTCCATTACAAAGGAATATTATGAACCAAACAAGAAGTTTGTTAGGGTTTTTGTTCTTTTGTTTTGTGGGAGATGGTCTTGTGGGAGAGATAAACTTCAGAAGTCTCAGATGTTGAGAATGAAACAAGGCACCTCTTCCACAGAAAGGAAAAGGGAATTAATTTTGCCATTTAATCCCATATCCTTGAGAAGCAAATGAGCAGCGGGGGGAAATCTGGCTTTCTCATAAGGAAATATTTATTGAACTGCATATCAGCAGATATGCTGGAGTTGTTTAGTCAAAACATGGGATCAGGTTCCAGTGATTTTATGGCGTGCTGGTAAAATGAAGGATATCTTTTTGTCCACCAGAAGACTTGTTGTGCAGGAAGGGCTGTTGTGCAGTTGGCAGTGTGATCCCACTGTACGTAGCTCCTTTATCTGCTATTTTTGGTGCAGATACCCCAAAATCTGTAGCAAAAAGGATCGCTGGGTGTCTGTTCTATTCTTGGAGCACACCACTGTATTGTATCGTGTGGACAGAAAAATTCAGGTCACAGGAAAGTGCTTTCCAGATGGTATTAATGGATGCTGTGGATAGCTGGGAATGATTTCCTTGAGCGGATAAGCTCATTTACTCTGTCCTAGGAAATTGTCTTCAACTACATTTACTTTCTATTCTAAATAGATGTGAAAAGAGGAAAAGTAAGTTCTTCTCTGGGGGGAAATTCTTTTCATCGTTGCTTTTTAGTTGCTGGTGGCCTTGGATACTCGGCAGTTGCGGGGCACGGGACAAGGCCGGGCTGTTTTCCCCGGAGAGCAGCTGGAGCTGCCTCTGGTTCCCTGCCCGACACGCTCCGCTCTGCGACTTGGAGTCCCTGCTTGTCACAAAGCTTTGACTTCACCTTTGAAAATGGGAGTGAGGCTGGGGAAAGATGGATCTGTACAGAAAAATAGCAGCTGACTGTGAATAGGGGATGGTAGACAATGTGCTGTGCATGGATAAAGGCTTTCCAAACCATGAATTCAGTAGACTTTGAATTTGTGCCCACTTTGATGCCTTTTGTATGAGGGACGAATTAACTTTTTGTTATTGTCAGGCTTCTGTTAAATTAAGAATGAACATTCCCTTTCAGATACAAAGTATTTAGTGCATAGGTAAATAGGTAGCAGTCACTTTTTTCAAAGCTCATTTAGTTTCCTTGTCAGGTTACTCCAATTATTTTGACAAACCATTATATAAATCTTAAGTGTGTCTGGAATACTGTAGATAGTCTTGCCCACCATCTTTGCTTCTCTCTGCCAGTACTGGAAAACTAAAAGGGTGGAGAGTCTTAGAGAACCTGGAAGGGTGAGAGAAATAGCCAAAGGCGTCCAGAAGTGTGAGGCAAAGAATGAGGTGGGAGTTGGGAGTGTGACAGGCTGCTAGGGTAGAAAAGACAACAAATGTGGCTGTGATGAGTCAGGTGGAGCTCATAAAAGAAGAGATGACGGGAAGATGTGGTGCAGTTGACAGGCCTGAGGGATGAGGTGGCATCCAGAGGGACCTGGACAGGCCCAAGGAGCAGAACTGCAGGAGCCTCGTGAGGTTCATCAAGGTCAAGTGCAAGGTCCTGCATCAGATTGGAGCAGTCCCGAGTATCAGAACAGACTGAGGGATGGAGGGATTGAGAGCAGCCCTGGGGAGAAGGACTTGGGGATGCTGGGGGGCTGAGAGACCGGACATGCCCTGGCCTCGTGGACTGGGACCCAGAACGCCCCCCGTGCCCTGGGCTGATCCCAGCGAGGGCAGCAGGAAAGGTGGGAATTGTGTCCCTGGGCCCCCTCAGGTGAGAGCCCAGCTGCAGAGCTGCCCCAGCCCTGGGGCCAGCAGCAGAAGGACGTGGAGCTGCTGGAGAGAGTCCAGAGGAGCCCCGGAGCTGCTGCAGGGCTGGAGCCCCTCTGCTCTGGAGCCAGGCTGGCAGAGCTGGGAATGTTCCCCTGGAGAAGGGAAGGCTCCAGGGAGAGCTCCGAGCCCCTTGCAGGGCCTGAAGGGGCTCCAGGAGAGCTGGAGAGGGACTGGGGACAAGGGAGGGAGGGACAGGAGCCAGGGAATGGCTTCCCACTGGGAAAGGGGAGATTGGGGCGGGATATTGGGAAGGAATTCCTGGCTGGGAGGATGGGCAGGCCCTGGCACAGGGTGCCCAGGGAAGCTGGAGCTGCCCCTGGATCCCTGGCAGTGTCCAAGGCCAGGCTGGACATTGGGGCTTGGAGCACCCTGGGACATTGGAAGGTGTCCCTGCCCGTTGTAGGGAGTGGAATGAGATGAGCTTTAAGTCTCTGGTTTAATTTTCTAATACAAACCAGTCTGTGATTCTATGGCTGACTGCTCATATTTCTCATAGAAAAGGAACCCAAGAGGCAGCAAGTAAAAAATGGGTTGAACAATCATTTCTCTGCTGTTGTGGAGTTAAATTGTTAACCTCACTGCTGCAGATTTTTTCAGGTGAAAAGGATATAAATGATTAAGAAAGGAATTGGATAGAAGCATGGATGAATGGTTTATTTAACTGTACTGACTTGGGTGCATTCTCCAGGTCTAAGCATCTGACCTGGGTGTCTGGAAGCTGGATTACACATCACCAAAATGCTCTGTACTTGCTTGATTTGTCACAGCCCTTCCCAATCATTTTTGTAGCCCACAGTCAGGAGGAGATCTGGGCTCAGCAGACCTTTAGTCTGACTTCGTAATACAGATATTGTTCTTTTGGTACACATTAACTTCTGTTTCTAAACATGCCACTTTGGTTTATGAATGGGACCTGCTTAATTCATTGCTGAGTAACAAGGGAGGGAAAGGTTTTTGATAGGGATAACTAACATTCTAGAGAGCTTCAAGTTTTCTCAGGTTAAATACTTTCAATATACATTTATTTATGATTCCACAAATTCATTATACTTCAAATAATGGAAATACATTGAGTTTCAATTATTTTATTGAAATTGAAATTTTATTGAAATTCAGTTATTTTATTGAAAGTACTGGTGCATTTACTCTTGTTGCTTTGCTCCCTTTTATTTCACTTCTAATATTGTTCTTTTACTTTTCCAGTGGTCTTATTGTTCCTGAGAAAGACAGCAATGAAACAGTACCTGAAGTTGTAGCTACTTCTGGATATGCTCTTCTACATTTCTTCAGTGATGCTGCCTATAATCTCACAGGGTTTAACATCACCTATAAGTAAGTGGCACCACTCCACAGTGATGCTGCTGGTTGAGCAAAAGGAGATTTCCTCTTTTCTCACTTTTGTCTTGAAATAAGCAATTGCCATTGAAGTGTGTAATTATGAGCAGACACCTAAAATTAGATTTTTACCTTTATTATACCCTTGCAACAGCTAATAAGTGGCATGTGCTTGATGTTACAACTTGTCAGTTGTAAGCGTGGACAAATGCTTGCTCCAAAAGACATCGTATTATTTATTTTATGTTATTAGATCCGTTTGATTATATCTAATCAACAAGAATTGATATGTTTTGTGCATGCCTGTGCTCCTGAGTGTTCTGCAGAGATACTTCTGCACTAACACACTTTCCCATCAGCCACACATTTCACTTGAGGCACTGGGTTGTACCTGCTCTTGAGGATCCTCATCTTTGGGATGCGCTTTCTTATTCAATCCCTGGATTGAATCCCTTAATCTGGCTTCTTTTTATTCTGGACTGGTTTTATCTTCTTTCATTCATATTCTAAACAGATGGGTGCTTTCTGTTCGCTGACTTGTATTTAGTCCTCATTGATGCGCTTTTCGAAGTAATTCTGGTGTGCTCCCTAATTCATCAACTGCTTTTAGAAAGGTTTTGTCTTGAGGTAAATGTGTGGACATACTCACAGAGATGGAAGGTTTTGCTTCTGCAGGGATGGTGAGCTTTGAGTTTTTTTGCTCCTACAGATGCAAGTTATGTTTGTGCCACACTGGGAGATTTAATTTGGGAGTGACCTGCAGAAGGTCTCACCTCTTTCAGAAAAAACAGCTGGAAAAACTTCAGTCACAGCTGACTTCTTGCAAAAATTGAGTTTCTCTTAAAATGAGGAGCTTAGTTTTTGAATATCAAGTCTCTGTGCTTTCCTCATTACTGAGGACATACATGTCTGCTTAATAGTCCACATAATAGTGAATTCTTTGAAAAATAGGGGGCATCCAGCACCCCTTGAAAACTCCAGAAGAAGATGAGGAGCCTTTGCAAAGTTACTTGAATCAGAGGAGCTGAAGTAGCAGCATTTTCCAAGTCTGGCTGATTGCATAAACAAGGACTCCATCTACTGCAAGCTGTTGGGTTTGCACTGTTGCGATGAAATACTCTCTTCAAGAGCAATATTCTTTTAACTCCTCACTATCTTCATAATTTCAAACAATTTTCAAGTGCTGTTTTGTGTTCTGGTTCTTTGGTTTCCTCGTAACATTTTTGCAGCAAGTAGATTAAATGGCACATTTGTTTCTTTTAACAGTCTTCATAGTTACTACTGGATGTAGGTACTCAACAAACACTTGTGAAATTATGTCTTGGAGCCAGCGACAGTGAGAATAATGGGTAGTAATCCCCATCTGTGAATTATACCGGTTGATGCACCAGCAAAAACTGGAGTCTGGAAATTAATATGATCTCAAAATTTGGACCTTTACCGAGGAGGTATCTGGTTTTGCCTCAGCTACATTGCAGATATTATAAAATGAGAAATTATTCAAACCAGGCACGTCTTTGGCTTGGGTTTCATTTCCAGTTGTTCTCTTGGTAAGCAGATCCCAGAATAGCACCTAATTGTGAGCAGTTTAAGTATAAATTGCACAGACACCACAGCAGCCTTATACTCTGAATAGATTCCTCGCTTACTGTTGGGTGTTTTAAGGCAAGTCATTTGCCTTACAAATGGCTAAAAATCATATTGATAATTTTCTCAGAGGAGCTGAGAGTTGAACTTGTGGAATGAAGCAGCTCTGTAGGAATAGAGTACAAATCTCTCCAGGTCCATCACACCAGGTGCCGGATGACTGTCTCTTGGTTTGTAATGATTTGTATTAACTTTGTTCAGCATCACTCTTGCCTTCGTTAATAATTCTCGTGAATCTGCTTCCTTGCTGACCAAGTGCTTTGTTCTCTGTCCCCAGTTTCAATATGTGTCCCAACAACTGCTCGGGCCAAGGGGAGTGCAGGCTCAACAGCAGCACCCTGGCTCTGCAGTGCGAGTGTGCCGAGCGCTGGAAGGGAGAGGCCTGTGACATTCCCTACTGCCCGGAGAACTGTGGGGCACCTGAGAGAGGCCAGTGCAGCCCCAACGGCTCCAGAGTGTGTCTGTGCTCTGCAGGCTGGCAAGGTGAGTCTCCTGGTGGGTATGGAGAACTTTTGGGATGCATTTTCTGTGTAAGGAACTGGCAGCTTAATTGGGAGTATGTGGGAATGTTCTGTGTTACAAATACTAGCGTTTTGACTGGGAACAGAGCATCTGCTTTTTAAATTTCACACTTCATCTGGAAGGATGGATATACTGAAGAGGAGGCCGCAGAGAGGCTGGAGCCCCTCTGCTCTGGAGCCAGGCTGGGAGAGCTGGGAATGTTCCCCTGGAGAAGGGAAGGCTCTAGGGAGAGCTCAGAGTCCCTTGCAGGGCCTGAAGGGGCTCCAGGAGAGCTGGAGAGGGACTGGGGACAAGGGATGGAGGGACAGGACACAGGGGAGTGACTTGAAATTGAAGCTGGGTTGTTTCAGATTAGATATATGGAAGAAGTTTTTTTACAATGAGGGTGGGCAGGCCCTGGCACAGGGTGCTCAGAGAAGCTGTGGCTGCCCCTGAATCCCTGGCAGTGTCCAAGGCCAGGCTGGACACTGGGGCTTGGGGTATACTGCGATAGTGGCAGGTGTCCTTGCCCATGGCAGGGGAGTAGAAGGGGATTTTTCCAACCCAACCCAGTCTATGATTCTGGTTTTTTTCACAATTGCTTTAAAAGCAACTTTGTCACCATCCAAAGCGAGACCAACCTATGGTGTGCAGGCATCCCTTCAAACCTCATTCTATGCACCTAAAGCACATTTGAGCCTGGTTGCCATTGTTGACCTGTTTGAACATGTAAAATGCCTCATTCTCATGTCCAGCTGAGCTGATCAGCCATGTCCAACTTGGCAGTGATTTGGGCTGAACATACATTTTTCCTTTGCAAAGACCTACTGATGTGTAAGAATTAGTCTCATATGAAACGCAATGAGCTACAGCACTGGCAGGAGATTGACCTCCAGCTGAAATACAGGCTTTGGAAAAAACCAATTTTTAAACCTTCTTTTGCCAGGTCCTGGCTGTTCAATTCCTCTTCCTGCAAACCACTCCTTTTGGACTCGGGAGGAATACTCTCTTCCAAAACTTCCTAGAGCATCTCACAAAACCGTCATCCATGACAATAAAATGTGGATTGTTGGAGGCTATGTCTTCAATCATTCTGACTCTCAGAAGGTTTTAGCGTGAGTATGCACCCAGATAATAAAAACTAAAGAGAGGAACTTAGATTTGAGAGTTATTTTTAGGAAATGCCACCTGACGTGCTTTGCTTTGGTCTATGCTTCATCTCCAAGGGAAAACAACCGTAATAAAAACTCAGGCTCTTGTTTGAGATGGGGGAAAATCTTGCTAAGGGGTGCTGATTTTGGAAAAGAAACACATAAGGTTCCTGATGCTCAGCAAGTTTTTGATTCATCTATGTCTGATAGCATTTGACTATTCTCTGTATATTTCTGGGCCAGCTCCTAAATTACATCTGGCCTCATATTCAAAGAGGGTAGTGTTTTTAGCCCTTCCCTATGTCGTGTCTGTGTGGCTTCAGAGTTTTTGGCTCCTTAATTAACACATACTGATTACTCTGGATGGTTATCCATCGTGGATGGGATACCAAACAGGGAGTGGCATTAGGATGAGGACATTTATGCAATAGTTTGAGAAGATTTAACAGGAGGTAAAATACCAAGTAATAATTGTGTACTTCATGGAAATACTCCATTAAAAAAACCCCAGCTTTTGTATTGTATTTGGGCAGCTCTAGGCAAAAGCTGGATTTTTTTCCAGGGATACTCACATACCTCACTGTGGTGGACCGAAGTGAGGGCTGTGCATTCTGCACTCACATCCAGAGGTAATAGTTCTTAGAGGGGAAGAGGAGCTGAAAATACACATTTAAATGTAGAACAGTTGGTAGTTGCACCCACAATTTACTCCTCCAAAGTCACACCTCGTTTTTTAATAGGATACCCTATGGCTTTGTTGAATGCTTCCTCAGAGGTGATTTTATCTCACAAGGCTCTAAGCCTGGCAAATATAGTGCAGTATTTTAAATAAAAAGCCACAAGCCATTTTTAGGGCAGAGGGCTTATGTTATTTCAAGCATGAATGGCAAAGACATAATTATAAAGTGCTTTCTAAGCACTGGCAGAGGTTTTTTAATCAAGTAGCTGGAAATTACCTAAGTTTAGTGCAAAGTTTTCCTACTTTTTTGAGGGAGGGGTGGTGTAGGTTGTCACAGTTTAATAGGCAATGCATTAGCTCCTGGGTTTGTATGGAAAACAGGGCAAAGGAAATCAATATGTGGATGTTGAGTAACAGAGTGGGCTCAACTGGATTTTTTAAACCCTTAAGTAGTTTGTGTGAGCTTTGTGCATGCTAAAATCATGGCAGAATTTATTATTTTAGTAAATAATTATATCTAACATATGATTTTGGTAAATGATTTTCCCCAATTCTTAGAAAGGACAAGCAATCATATTCTCAGCTTTAATACCTATTCCTTGGAAAATAATTAAGTTTTTATTGTACAGGTATGATCTTACTTCTGAAGAGTGGCTTCCACTGAACAGCTCTGTGAACTCAGTAGAGATGAGATATGGTCATTCGTTGGCACTGCACAAGGTAAGCTCAGTGTTCCACACTCACTTCCCAGCTTATTTCCCCTTCTTCTCTCCTGCTTCCCACCCCTTATCCCAGGTCAGTCTTGCTTTGGGAGAAGCGTTTCTCACTCAGAGGCTTGTCCATGCCTAGCCCTGGCTGCATACTTGTGCTCTAGGGAATCCTTGGTGGGTGTGTGTTCCTTCTTTGCCCTTTTTCCAGAGATTTTGAGGATGGCCGAGGTCAGTGAGTCCATTATTTCCTTCTTGTCTGTGCTGACAAGACATGCCTGAGGCTGAGTTCGCTGGAGTTCAGCTGGTTCCCTAGCTGCCTTTTATGTAGATCATGTGAATATTTTTATGAGCTCTGTTGTCCAAGACACCAAAGTAGAGCTGGGGAGTTAGGGATTTTTGTTACTTGCTCTGCAAGTAAACTTGGGAATCTGATCCTCCAGCATCTGACACAGCAAGTGGATTTGACTGTTTTTACCTCCTTTCTCACCTATGTGCCTTGCTGTGAATGCAGGCCGTGTGAGAGCAGAATGCAAAGTCTTTGGAAAGGAAATGAGCTGATCCTTTATTGACCTTTGGGTTTTGAATGTTATTTCGCTCAAACAGTGCAGGCCTGTACAAAACTTAATTATAAATACTCAAAAAACTCCACACACTGCTGTTCACAAACAGAGCACTTGAAGAGCCTCAAAGGATGGAAATTCATCATGGAATCACAAAATGGTTTGGGTTGGAAGGGACCTTAAAGATCATCTAGTCCCGACCCCCTGCTGTGGGCAGACACCTTCCACTGTCCCAGGCTGCTCCAAGCTCCATCCAACCTGGCCTTGGGCACTTGCAGGGATGGGACAGCCACAGCTTCTTGGGGAAACCTGTGCCAGGCCCTCATTACCCTCGCAGGGAACAATTTCTTCCCAATATCCCATCTCTACCTGCCCTCAGTCAGTGTGAAGCCATTCCCTGTGTCCTGTCACTCCAGGCCCTTGTCCACAGCCTCTCTCCAGGGGACTTAATTAAGTAACTTCAGACCAGTAGCTTCATTCCTTACCAAACAGCTGTTTCCTAAATGCTGAACTCATTGGCCTTGTTTTGTCTGACTTCTTTCAGGATAGCATCTACATGTACGGTGGTAAGATAGACGCGACGGGGAACGTGAGCAGCCAGCTGTGGGTGCTGCACATCCCCACGCAGAGCTGGGCTGCCGTGACGCCCAAGGCCAAGGAGCAGTATGCCGTGGTGGGGCACTCGGCCCACATCGTCACCCTGCAGGACAACAGCACCGTCATGCTGGTCCTGTTTGGGCACTGCCCCCTCTACGGCTACATCAGCAATGTCCAGGAGTACAACCTGGGTGAGTCACTGCGGCCCTCCTGCCAGTTGCTTCGAGTGTAAGAGCTGGTTTGAAAGTTATTTAAATGGCTGATGTTCAGACAGCAAAACACAGGCAAATGTGTTCTCCTTCTCCTGTTTGTATTTGCAAGAAGTTGAACCTAACATATTTGTATAACCCAGTGAGCAGGCAGCCACGTGCCTCCAGCTTTATACAGTGTTAGATCCCAAAGACATAAAGCTGTAATTGAGAGGCAAAGAAGGACAACTGTTGGACAATTTAGATTCATTTTCCTCTCTCCTTCTGACAAAACAAACACTTCTGAAATTATTTTTTAATTCTGCAACTATAATAATGGCTGTAACAATTCAGACCAAATATCTGCTTAACCTGACACCCATGTCCCCAGCAGCAGATGCTTAGGGAAACAGGTGCTGAATTTCTGGATTCCCATATCCCTGGTAGGATCTGATCCCAAAATCCTGGAATAGCCCAGGCACTGATTTTCAGATCCAGAGATTTCTAGTATCACCAGTGGAGAAGCACAGGAAGCTCTCCAGGTAAACTGAACTTCTACCTAACTCAGAAATGAAGGCACGTTCCTGGCTCCACGGACCATGCAGAGATCATAGTTAAGCACAGGAAGTTCACAGCAGGAATGTGCTGGTTGTTCTCAGAAACAGTGGCCCTGTCTGCGCTTTGGAGCCATTATCCTTGTCCTCCAGTCGTGCTGATCCAGAGGATCCACTGGAGCCTGATTCCCGGTGTCCATGTGAGCGAGGTTTCTTCCTCTGGGAGAAATCCAGAGACAACCAGGGCATGTGGGGCAGTGATTTGTTTTTGCCATGTGTGATCTTGCAGACTGTTCAGTTCCTTTGCCTTTTGTGTGCCTGCTCTGGCCTGGAGTTGGGAAGCTTGTGTAGGGCTTCATTTGGCACTTACTACAGAGGTTTGGTGTGTAATGTGTATTTTTATTTCAGTTGCCATTATAATATGTCTAAAGTGCTTCAGACCAATGTTATTTTAGTGAGTGAGATACAGGGTCATGAATCACATATTAGTTTTTAACTGCAGTGTTCTTCACAGTCAGACTTGGCTTCAGTGCTGTCTGGCTTTATATATATATTTATATATATATATAAAAAGTAAAAGTGCTCTTGAGTCCCATTCCAAATCAAGTCACAGTGCTGGCATTTTCATGTCATTGAAATGTAATCTATTATTTGTCTACTTTTTATTTCTCATTTGCTTAGCTTGTCTGCAAAATGTAATAAATGACTGTGGAAGAGCTATTTCTGCTCTAATTAAAAATACCTGGCAACGCTTCTTGACAACAGACTTCTTGAAGGAGAATATTTGTGGATATGAAGTGATAGAGACAGTGTCTAGATCTGAGTCAGGGGAATCCCAGTTTATTTCACCATGTTGTTGATGAGTTATTAATGGACAGAAATTGACCATGTTTCGTCACTCATATTTTTCAGTGACAAACACCTGGAGCATCTTGCAGACGAGCGGAGCTTTGGTGCAAGGAGGGTACGGTCACAGCAGTGTTTATGATCCAAATACCAGATCAATCTATATCCACGGGGGTTACAAAGCCTTCAGTGCCAACAAGTACAGGCTGGCAGATGATTTGTACAAATATGAAGTTGATTCCCGTATGTGGTAAGTGGTTCTTTTTCTGTCTTTTTCCTGTTTACTACCCTGTCAGTTTTGTTTGTAGTGGACAAGAGGATGGGTATTTGATAAGGGTATGGTGGTTTATATCTACCTGCATTCAGGATAGATGGTGTGCTCTTGGATCTCTTGTTTTATGTCCCTTTAAGAATAGAGAATGATATAATCAATATAATCAAGGCTATGAACAAGCCAAGAAATCCATTTTAATCTATTGTTTGATTCAAGCTGAAAAGAAAAATATTTGATGTTTTTTTCTTGCTAGCCTTACAGCCTGTGCATATGAGTGCAGTTACTGCACTCAAGCAAGTGATAATCCATTCTGCAGTTAAGATTGTAAAAGAATTTCTATTATAACTGCATTTTCGTCTGGCTCTGTAACTGCTTGAAATGTTCATTTCTTAAGCTGAAATCTTCTGTGATTTGTTTCTGCCCAAAGGTGAGTTTTATGAAAAAGCTGTAGCCACACTTCACAACTTGGAGCAACAGAGGAGAAATACATTTTCCTTAATTCTGTGTTTTCCTTAAGGTTGATTCTAAAGGCTCCTGACAAAAAGGAGACTGTCTTTCAGGTTAACACATGTAAATTTGAGTCACTATATCTTTTATTGGGTGTTAAAATACCTTGTGTTTCTGCAACTTCTGTTTGTGAGTCTGTACTGATGAGGAAGGTCATGAGTGACAAATTTCCAGCCCCTCTCCTTCCCGCTCAGTTGTACACACAGAAACAACCCCACTTCCTCTCTAGGTTAATTTGATCTTCTGCTTGAGCCATGGAGTGGACAAATCTGGCTGAGCAGGCAGAAACTTAACAGATGTGGCGATGTTCTTCCAAACTCCTGCAGCACCAATTCTCTTTTGTCACATTTATTTTGTCAGTCTGGCAAGCCCTGTTGAACAAGCAGAGAGTGTAGGACTGTCTGTTCATCTCTATCTCTGCTTTTTTCCTGTGTCATTGACTCTTTGTTTTATTCTTCAGTGATTTAGGCCCTCTCTTCCTTGGTAAATCTCATGAGCTTCCCATGGTTCCTCTTCTTGAGGTCCTCCAGGTCCCTCTGGATCGAATCCTGTCCCTCAGCTGTGTCAACCACACACTCAACTTGGTGTCCCTTAGTGGAAGGGACCTTAAAGCTCAACCTGTTCCACCCCCTGCAATGGGCAGGGACACCTTCCAATGTCCCAGGCTGCTCCAAGCCCCACCCAGCCTGGCCTTGGACACTGCCAGGGTTCCAGGGGCAGCCACAGCAAATCTGGGCACCCTGTGCCAGAGCCTCCCCACCCTCCCAGGGAAAAATTCCTTCCCAATAGCCCATCTCTCTCTGGCAGTGGGAAGCCATTCCCTGGCTCCTGGCCCTCCAGCCCTTGTTCCCAGTCCCTCTCCAGCTCTCCTGGAGCCCCTTCAGGCCCTGCAAGGGACTCTGAGCTCTCCCTGGAGCCTTCCCTTCTCCCGGGGAACATTCCCAGCTCTGCCAGCCTGGCTCCAGAGCAGAGGGGCTCCAGCCCTGCAGCAGCTCCGGGGCTCCTCTGGACTCTCTCCAGCAGCTCCACGTCCTTCTGCTGTTGGCCCCAGAGCTGGGGCAGCTCTGCAGCTGGGCTCTCACCTGAGGGGGCCCAGGGGCAAAATTCCCTCCTTCAACACAAATCCTCTCAGAAAAGTAAGAAAATCCTCCAAAGATGACCCTTTGTGTTCAGTGCCATCAATCCTACTGACTAAAGTTGAGATCAGTGGGGAGTTTGATTAGCGCTTCCCATGATTTAGTCACCGATGAGCCAGCGTGTTGTGCAGGTATTAACCTGCAGGGCTCCCTTTTCAGGAGCTGTATAGATTTTCTTAAAATAGGATTTTTAGTTTTGAGCAACAGATGCTGCCCAGTGTGAAAGAATTCTTTGGGTTACTATAAAAGCAGAGTTACTATAAAATAGTGGAGTCTTGCCAGGCTCAAAAGCCAAATTAGCGTGAAAACTTGAGAATCCCAAGGGAAAGAATTGATGATTTGATGATCCATAGCTTTGGAAAGAGGATCTCATAGATACATTTGTCCTATAAATTGGGAAAGCAAATGGAAAGATGAGAATGAAATTACAAGAGGAATTGAACAGTGTGGAATGTAATTGTTAAGCACCTCATTAGGTAAAGTAGTTAGATACTATACCCTCTTCCCTGCACCCTCAAAATGTTCTTCCGCTTGGATTTATGGAGTGTTCTGCCTTTGCCAGGTACTTCCCAGTCTCATTAATACATATATTTCTGTTTCTGAAGGACTATTCTGAAAGACAGCCGATTTTTCCGCTACTTGCACACAGCTGTGATAGTGAGTGGGACCATGCTGGTGTTTGGGGGAAACACTCACAATGACACCTCCATGAGCCATGGAGCCAAGTGCTTCTCTTCGGACTTTATGGCCTATGATATTGGTAAGTTCTTGCAGGAATAACAAACCCCCAAATACTTGGCTACTCCAAGGGAGCTGTCCTCAGTTTGTCTCCAGAATGAGGAGTTTACGTGTGGGTGTATTTTCCCAAATGGTGCTGGGCACAGGGATGTGCAATCAGGGCAGGCTCATGAGCTTGCTGCAGAATTCCAGGCAAATGAGATGCAGTGATTCCCAGTTACAGACAGCAGCAGGTCCTTTTTCAACAGTTTATACACAACCTTTGGCATTAAAAATTAGGTTTTAAACTGCATCTTGTTACAGACTCATAAAATCGTGGGGTCATTAAGGCTGGAAAAAACCTTTAAGATCACCAAGTCCAACTGGCAACCCAGCACCACCACCATTTTCACCACTAAACCATGTCCTCAAGTTCCACATCCACACATTTTTTGAACACTTCCAGAGATGGATGATTCCATCACTGCCCTAGGCAGCTTATTCCAGGGTTTTGCAACCCTTTGCATGAAAAAATATTTCCCAATATCCAGCCTACATCTTCCCTGGCACAACTTGAGGCTGTTCCCTGTCCTGCTATCTCAGCCATAAATCTCTCCTGATATTTTGAGTGTGTTTTAATCTATGATTGATCAAAAATTCAGGTTCTTGGACAGTAACAAGCACTAGACCCTGCTGAAACTCACCCTGTACAGTGCACACTCTTCTTTTTACTGCTTTATTCAATAATAAAGCCAAATTATTAGGTTGGATTTGCTGTGTTTCAATAGCCAGGAGAGGGCAGCATTTATTTGTGGATTTGGATTCCAGAGACTGTGAGTTTAGGAAGATCAAGGAAAGAAGAGATGAAATTACATGAAAGAAGGTACATGCACACCCGGATAATTCACGCTGGGAAAAAAACGCCACTCTGTACTATGACATTTGCCTTTTGCTCTCAGAATGCCCTAAATGTGGCTTCCCTGAAATAATCCTGTAAATCTGAAATCTCGAAGTGGCTGTCCACTGAGATCTCACTCCTGGTTTGTGAGAGGAAATTGCAAGTGAACACTTGGATCATCAGGGTTTGGTATCCTTGTGCCATTTTGCTCTCTGTCACAGCAGTCATTCCATTCTGCCTCCTGTGATTTCGAGTCACATCCCTCTGGAATTTTTGTGTGCTCCTAGCTGGCTTTATTTTGATTTTTTTTTTTTAATTGAAGAATTAAAATGAGGTATTTGACCAGGTTGGATGGGGCTTGGAGCAGCCTAGTATAGTGCAAGGTGTCCCTGCTTGTGGCACAGAGCTGAAATGAGATTGTCTTTAAGGTGCCATCCAGCCCAGAGTATTTTGTCATTCTGTGGCAGTCATGAACAGTTTGATATTCTTAACTTTGGTAGCAATAGCGATAGATTTTTCTTTCTGCACTCTGCTACTTGCCCTGACCTATTGAACTCTCTGTTAGGTGTAAAACACAAACTGCATTAATTTGACAAAAAATGCCAATAATGATGTTCATTTCGATTCACTTTGGGTAACAGGCAGGTTCGTGCTACATGACATGAGTGGTGTAGTCAACATCCCCAGTTCTTACCAGATCCACACCAACGTGTGGAGCTTACATTGATTTTACCTCACCTGACGGGTGAGAGGCGTTCCTGAGTTCCCTCATTCCTTAGAGAAGAGATTCTCAGCCTGAAAAGAGCAGGGTTTTTTTCAGAAAGAAGACCACTTCTGTTCTGTTCATTGCAGGACCCACTGTGCATGATTTTCCCTATCCCATGTGACTAGGAGTACATTAGGGTGGTGGCTCATCATTGTGTCACAGCAGAAACGCCTTCTCAGTGGTTCTTCATGCATGATCTCTGCAGTAATTGATTACCCTGGTCATGCTCGTGTTGGTCTCCATGGGAATAAGCCCATAGAACCCCCCTGTTGTCTGTCCCTCCATGTTCCCAAGGCACAGGTTACCCAGGGGAAAACCTGGCAAGGTCAGTTGATACCGAGAGCCTTCAGTGGAGAGGCTTAATAATTGTCTTTATTCCCTACTTTTACAGTGTGCTCTCTGGCTGGTTTACTCATTTTTTACATCTTTTTGATTAGCGATCATGATTGATTAATGATCACAGTGATGGTTGGAAGACTGGAGAGAAGTGGAATTAAACCCAGTCTGAAACAAATGCTTCAAACCCAGGTCTTCTCCTTAACCTTTGCCATTAAAACTTATTTTGGTGGTAACTAATTTTATTTACATCATCAAATTTTTCTGGTTTTCCCTCCTCAAATTTCCAAGTAATCAGAGCACATGCACTGAGTATTGTGAGGACATAAAATCTTGTTTCTGTGTGGGGCAATGCTAACAGCTTGCACTGAGATGTGTGCTGGGGGTGAGCAGTAAAAATTCTTGAATTCTTCTTATCCTTTATCCTCTACTTGACCAGGTTGGGGCGTCTTCAATCCAAATTGTCCAGGCACTGCCTGGTTTGGGAAGGCTTCAGGATAACAATCCAGCTGTGTGCATGTGCTATTCTTGTTGATTCTCAGGGCAAGCCTCTGTATTGTTGACATTTGGCTTGGGTGAGCACTTGGGAAGAGCTGTCTTACATTATTTTCCCTAATTTCTGCCCACTGAAATGGCCAATTAGCTCCTCCTATCCCCAAAATTGGTCTCTCTGGCCTTTGTCAAAAAGTTTCCTGCTCTGCAGCAGCTTTGGGTGGAAAAATGCCTCACTTAATCCTCTACCTCCTACTTATGTAAAGGTGCTACTTTTAAATTGATCTTTTCTCCCCGCAGAAGAGAAACAGCAACTCTTCTATTTACCCCATCAAAATTCTGATTCTGATGACAAACATAGGGAGAGGCTGGATGTTTTTGTAGCTGACATGTTCTGTTTGAACAGTACATTTAATAAATCCTGGCATTGTACGTTTTAGGTTAAGTCAGGAAGGAGAAGATTCTTTGTAGTCTCCGAATTACTCAGTTTTTCCAATACTTGATCTGTGGTTAAAGATGGGAAAGAAGCTTAGAAAGCAAAATATTCTAGGCCTTTTATTAATCTAGACAAACACGTTTCTTGGCCTCACATAACACACAACTTGATGGCTAAAAAATTGCAGATTGCTGTCCAATTTTTATGAAGTCTCCTATTAAAAATTAGAACTGTCATGCTTGGCTCGTGAGTGATGCTGGGCTAGGTTAAATTCTTTGAAAATGGAGCAAATGACATGTAAAAATAAATTTGAAAATCACACTTTATGAAAGTGTCTGTGTCTTCTGTCTTTTCCTTATCAGCACTCTAGAAAAAAATTGCTCCACATCTGTTGTTTTATCTAACAATTCTCCAATTAAATTTAGTAAAAAATTAAAACTTTGTTTTTCTTTGCCCTTTCAGTTTATCCATGGACTAGTTTGGTTTTTGGGCTTTTTTTTTTTCCAGAGGGTCAGTCCATGACACAGTGGTTTTATCTTTTATTAAAGAACCTTAGGAGTATTTGGGGGCTCTGTAGATCTTTACAGAAGATTGACTTTTCTGTCTTAATTGCATGAATTGCATCCAAGTTCCTCTGGGATATTGGCCCCCAAGGTGATCCATTCTCTTTATGAAGTTTAAGTGTTATGAATTGGACTGACTTTTCCTACTTTTGTTCCTTTGCTCAGCGGGTTAGATGTTTCTTAGTTTGTTTTTTCTCCCATGCTGCCCAAAGGAAAAAATTACCTGAGAAACCAAGTAAAAAATGAAGCAGAACTTATAAATGTTATGCTAATAGAAAAAGATGGAATAATCTAACATTGTATTAAAAGAGAAAAACAGCCACAAATCCTTAAGCTATGGTGAGTGAAAAACATTTTTAAAAACATGGATATCTGCCCTCTAGGAACATAATGGCAATGGAAAAAGTATAAAAAGATAAGCCTCTGTTCTCAGTGATACTGGTTTGGGGCAAAACTGCAAATCATTCATGTATAAACAGATAAAACCAGAACTTGGTACATGGTGGAAAATTCTACTGGTAAAGGAGGAAAAGCAGCTTCTTCTTGTCCTGTTCCCTGGGAGCAGAGCCCGACCCCCCCGGCTGCCCCCTCCTGTCAGGGAGCTGTGCAGAGCCACAAGGTCCCCTGAGCCTCCTTTGCTCCAGGCTGAGCCACTTTCCAGCTCCCTCAGGAATTCTCCCGCCCCTTCCCAGCTCCCTCAGGAATTCTCCAGCCCCTTCCCAGCTCCGCTCCCTTCCCTGGACACACTCCAGCCCCTCATTGTCATCTCAGGTACTTTGGGATCTCTCAGGGGAATCGTGCTGTGTGAGTTGTCTCGCTCGTTATCCAGAGAATCATTTCTGAAATGGGTTTTTGTCGCTCACAGCCTGTGATCGATGGTCGGTCCTGCCTCGCCCGGCTCTCCACCACGATGTGAACAGGTTTGGGCACTCTGCTGTGCTGTACAACAGGTAAGGGCAGAGACATTCCTTGTATCTGTGAATGTGCGCGCGTAGATCGGTAACTGGAGCGGAGGGCTGAGAGTCTGTCACAAACCTCCTTGTCCAGGGAGGTTTGGGCTGCCCCATCCCTGCAGGTGTCCAAGGCCAGGCTGGATGGGGTTTGTGGATATCCCTGGGATAGTGGAAGGTGTCCCTGCCCATGGCATGGGGTGGAATGAGATGGGATTTAAGGTTCCTTCCCACTCAAACCATTCTGTGATTCTGGGACTCTCTGAATGTTTTCAGATCTTCACTCTTGTAATGTCTTCAGTATTGACCTGTTCCCAACAGCCCTTCTTCACTGGGCTAAACTGTCTCAGCTCACTTAGTTTTTTCAAGAATTTTGTGTTTTTTCATTATTTTTATATATATTTCTATTTTTTATTTATTTCGTAATTGTGCTTTTCCATGTATTTCACACTTTTTTCTTAGCTGCACTGACAACGTTTATTTCCAAATCTGAATTTCCTTCATGCTTTTTAAATTTGTCCATGTTTCACTTTACACACCTTATCCTATGGGGCTGCTCTTCCCCAGGCACGTGATGTCCAGTATTTGGGTGAAGTCCTAGGTGAGATTTCAGCTGTCAAGCCTTACACACTGTAGTGATATCCCTGCTTCCAGATGAACAGCTGTTACTGAATCAGCTGTTACTGAATCAGTGGAACCAAGTTTGAGAAATTCATTTCATAGGAGTTCTAAAATAGAATAAAAATCATATTAAAAATACTTATTATTCAACCAAAACTTCTCTTTTCAGTTGCCTTGACCCTTCTTCACTGCATTTTTAAAGGTGCATTGACAAACGCAGATGCACAGAGAATTTTTGGGTGACATTTTCATGTAACTACTAAAATGTGATGTTTTGCCTGGTGCAGTTGTGATACTGAAGGAGGTTTAAAATCCCCCACTCTCCCCCTACAGAATATTATTTGTTTTGGGGGTTGTTTGGGGTTTTTTAGTTGACATGATGACTCTGCTCAGTTGTTACCAGCCATGCAAAGTGTGGTTTTCTGACAGAGGAGCAGAGAGAGTGACAGACAAAACCAAATTGTTTTGTCACAGTTTCTGAACTCTGGTTTAGTGCTATGATATCATCTCCCCAATATTTAGCCTTCCTCCATGTCTTGCCAGTGTAGATTACAGGAGGATCCCACACTTTTGCAGCATTTTGTGTATAATTATGTTGATCAGGTGCCCCCAAAGTTTTGGCTGAAGGGGAATGTTGGTTGATGACCTTGAATAGCCTTGACTCTGTGTTGAGTCTCTCTGGCTTCTGTGAAACAGTGAAATTTGACTGACCTTTTCTTTAGTGCCTCCCTTAACCAAGAGCTGTTTATTTGGATTTATATATGCTGGCATGTAATAAAACACTTCCCTCAGACCTTAAATCCCATTTACCTGGAGCAGTGCTCTGTCCATGAAAACAGCTGCGAGTTTTTCCTCTCTTTACTTCCATGTTGTCCAGCACCATGTATGTATTTGGAGGCTTCAACAGCCTCCTCCTGAGTGACATCTTGAAGTTCACACCTGAGAGATGTGAGGCTTTTGGCAACGAGACGTCCTGCCTGCGGGCAGGTCCTGGGGTCAGGTGTGTGTGGGCTCCCCGCCCTCCTCGCTGCATCCCCTGGGAAAATGCAACAGTGGAGCAGCAGCAAAAGGTCTTTGAAGACTGTCCCCCCAAGCCAGGTATGTGCCACATTCTTTCTACTCCCTTTTCTGAAAGGTGTGCAGGTTCTTCTTCTCTTTCCAAATTCTGTCACGTGTTAATTGTATGCCATGACAAGGTCAGGTTTTAGATGGGGGGGTGTGGTTGTGCTTCCTTGTGTCGGGGGAGCCCTTCCTCTGACCAAGGGTCACGGAGATGTGGAGGTGTTTCTATCTCCTGCTCCTGAAGCTGCATGTTCATGAGATCTTTTTCCTACCCTGCTTCTTGGACTTCCTTTTCTATCCCAAACAAGCATCACTAGCCAGGAACCAGGCCTGGACCATCATTCTGTAAATGTTGGATCCAAGAAGTGACCTTGTGAGAGCCAAGAATTTGCCGATGAGCACCACGGGGCGAGGAAGGGCATCTGCATCGGGTGGAGTTATCCTGTACTCTTCAAAGACAGCAGGAATACTGCTTTAGGAAAAGTTACTTTAATTTTTTTGGCAGAAGGCTGGAACCAGATGATCTTTAAGGTCTGATTCCTGTATTTCCCCTTAGGATAATTTTAAACAACTTTATCCCGATACATTCATTGCTCCGAATTGATTATACAACCCTTGATTCTGTAACAGATGTGCAGCCTTTAATTATTGAATAGAAACTGATGTAAGGGGATATTGCCTTGCTGGGCTCTCGGTGTACAATAAATTTTCACAAAACACAGGCAATAAATAATTGGAAAGATGAAGGAAAAGTTCAAGCTTCACATGAAAATACTCCACTTGAAGGCCAGGCTTGCAGGAAGAAGGGCTGGTGGCGGGAGATGGCCACCGTCCTTACGGAATATCCTCTGGCATCATTTCCCTGGGCTTTAACGTGTCTTAGTTCGTGTGCTTCCATGTCTTGGTGCATTATTTTCTGGTGGTATGTTTTAGGGCTCCTTGGGCACTAAAAATGATTGCTGCTGTAAATAAAAGCAATTTTCTATCAGTTCAAACACATGAAAATACCTCGTTTTAGTTGCTAACAGAAAATCTACAAGCACTGCTATTTGGTTGTATCTTGCTGTAAATAATCAAGTTCTTAGAGCTCTGTCAGGAAATGCCTGTTTTTGGTCATGCAGGTTTTTTTCTTTAATAGTTGTAGACAATGAAAAATGTGATCAGATTACAGACTGCTACAGCTGCACAGCCAACACAAACAGCTGTCAGTGGTGCTCTGACCAGTGTATCCCAGCACACAACAACTGCACAGAGGAACAGGTAATGGCTCTTTTACTTCCTTGGTTTAAATTTACCCTCTGCAATAGCAAATGGCCGCATGTTTTCATCTGTCAGTGTTATGATCCCTGTTTTGTTATTCCCAGTGCATGTCTAGCTCAAAAGTGCTACATGCTTGGGTTTCTTCAATTTGATCCAAGAGTTTTGCATGGTATTTTCCAATGAATTTAGGAGGATGGCTGTGGGCAGGGGAAGAGGTGGAGGTTTCACCACGGCATGATTATTCATTAATCACATTTTGGTTTTGATATCAATAGGGCTTTCCCTAGAAAAAACAGAATAACCCTGTTGTAAAAGCTTCAGTACAGAAAACATGTCAGGTGGTGTTTTGGGGGAATATCTTGGATAACCAGTCCAGGCTGTGCCCAGTTCCACAGCTTTTGGATATATAAATTGATTTGTAGAGCAGAATTGTGATATTTAGTGTTGTAATCATGGCTGTTATAAACCCACATGGGTTGGATATGGGAAAAGCCTCACCTGTGCTATTTATTTTAGGTTCCTATTACTCTCTATGACAATTGTCCTAAGGATAATCCTGCCTATTACTGTAACAAAAAGACGAGTTGCAAAAGCTGTGCCATGGATCAAAACTGTCAGTGGGAGCCTCGGAATCAGGAGTGCATTGCTTTGCCAGGTAGGTACTGCTGGCATAATCCAACTTCACCCAGTCCAAAAGTTGTTGTGGGTTTTTAAAAAAATTTTTGTTGGTTTTACCTCCAAATCTGTAATTTTTACCGTTAAGATGGAGCAAATAGTGTTGTTTAATCATAGCAGCTTTGGTATGAAACTTAATTTGTAGTAAATCCAGCAAGTCTGCTGGCATATTTTTCAGTCCCAGTTGTCTGAAAAGGACTATGATCACTTGTATAATTATTAGGCTGTATTTCATCTCTCCCTTTTCATTTGATAAAAGCTGTTGATAATAGGCTTCTGCAAGATATTAGATTTAATAATGCATGCTATTTAATTTAGGAACTAAAATTGTGCAAAAGCAAAATGGCACATACTGGACAAATGAGGCAAGTAACACCTGAAGTGTTTAAGGAAAATTCTCCTATTAGAGTGTTTCCAGTGGAGCTCACGGGAGTTGGTTATTAGTTCCCTTGCAGTAAATTTTTTTTTTATCCCACTGACTGGGAGAGAAATACAGAATCTTCAGTGATTAACATTTGTAGGTAATAAAGTATAGAGAAAGGGGAGAAAACCCATTAGACAGGACATTTTAATGGACATGGAAAGCCTTCCCCTAGGAACTGGTAGGTCTGGACATGTCCAGGTCTGGTGTTCGCCAGTCTGCAACAGTTAAAAACTGAGGAGACTTTGAAGAAGAGCAATGAAGGTGAGAAAAACATCTTTTAGTGAGATAGGTGAAGAGCTTGGTCTGTTTTATTTGATGTAGAAAAGGGGATGACTTGATCATATGTGTAAAAAGCTCATCTGAAAAACTGACACTTGAGAGCTTTCCCATCTGTTAAGTCTGAATTCACACTGGAAATGCCCATCAGGGTTTTTTCTGTAAGGGAAATAATCACAAAGCGTAAGGAGTTCTTCAGTAGTGGGGTCGTGCTCAAGATGAAGCAGGGATTAATCCTGGAAGTTCGTGCTGTGGACAGGATTAGCACAACAACCCTCTCCTGCCAAAAGGTACCCTGACAACTGTGGGTGAACAAGTGGCTTTAAGACATCAACAAAATACAAGTTTGGTTTCTTTTCCTCTTTCTCCTACAACAGTTTTACTATTCAGCATTGTAATAAGTGCTTTGATTATGTACTGCAGATAACTAAATGCTGATGTCGGACTTCAGCTCCCCTGAACAGATTTCCTTCCCCTCCAATATTTGTATGCATCAACATTTCTGAGCACACCTCTAAGTCATACTGGTTTGGGATGGGGCTGTAGGTATTTTTTAGTGGAAGGGTTCATACAATCATTAAGGCTGGAAAATACATCCAAGATCATCATCATCAAGTTCAACCTCTGTCCCAACCTCACCGTGGCACTAAGCCACAGCACTAAGGGCCATGTCTGCTCTTTTTCTGAGCACTTCCAGGGTGTGGACTCCACCACTGACCCGGGCAGCCCCTTCCAATGCTTGGCAATACTTTGAGGGAAGAAATTTTCCCTATTACGCAACCTCAACCTTCCCTGGCCCAACTTGAGGGCATTTCCCCGTGTTTCCTGGGAGCAGAGCCCGACCCCCCCGGCTGCCCCCTCCTGTCAGGGAGCTGTGCAGAGCCACAAGGTCCCCTGAGCCTCCTTTGCTCCAGGCTGAGCCCCTTTCCAGCTCCCTCAGGAATTCTCCAGCCTCTTCCCAGCTCCCTCAGGAATTCTCCAGCCCCTTTCCCAGCTCCCTCAGGAATTCTCCAGCCCCTTCCCAGCTCCCTCAGGAATTCTCCAGCCCCTTCCCAGCTCCGTTCCCTTCCCTGGACACGCTCCAGCCCCTCCAGGGCTCTCCAGAGCTGCCCCAGCACTGGAGGTGCCCCAGCAGTGCCAGCGCAGGGGACGGGCACTGCCCTGGCCCTGCTGCCACCCCAATGTGGCACAGCCCAGGGGCCAGCGGCCTCCTGCCCGTGTGGGTTCATGTTTTTTCCTGGTTCTTTCACTGCCTTGATTGTTGGGAAGGTCACCTGCATCTCTGGGTTTACTTTCTTTCCCCACCTTGTCCCCCAGAAAACATCTGTGGAACAAACTGGCATTTGGTTGGCAACTCCTGTCTGAAGATCACCAATGCCAAGGAGAACTACGATCATGCCAAACTGTCCTGCAGGTCCAACGGTGCTTTACTGGCTTCCCTCACCACCCAGAAGAAGGTGGAATTTGTTCTGAAGGAGCTGCAGAAGATGCAGTCTTCGGTGAGTGCTTCTCTCGTACGTCCCTTGCGTAATAATGCCGGGGCTGTGGAGAAGTCCTTGCCGGGGTATTGTGTGCTCTGTACACAATAGAAACGCCTCTTAACCAAAACCAACTGATTATCTTTTGAAATTCACTGCACCCTCTGGGTGCTTCTGAGCTGAAATTGTAGAGAATGTAAATGGGAAAGATAAATATAAACATACACGGTGCCTCGGAGATATCACTTTCTGTACTGGAATCACACCCCCATTTCCCTGTGGAATACAGGACTGCAGCAGGAGCCTCTGGTGACTTGTGCACAGTATTTTATAAATAAAGGTCCCTTTGGGGCACTGGAGGTGTTTTATGTAAAGTATGGAGTTATTTACTCCACTCAGAAAAGCAGCTGTTTAAAATGTCGCCTTCTCATTCCACAGAGCTGCTTGGCTTATTTGGTGTTATTTGTGTGTGATTTAGTGGCAGGTGCTTTTCTGTCAGGCCCAGGGAGAAGTGAATTGGAATTTTTCCCTCTTCATGCATCAATGAAATAAATATATATTTTTTCCAGTCCCTGGGAGAAGCAGGGAGATGTTCAGGGCAGGTTGTGTAGCTGGTGCTACAGCCCTGACAAAGAACGATGCTGTGCATCTTTTCTAGAATCCTGGATTAGGCTGGAAAGCTGCTGTGGCCTGATGGCACATCAGAATAACAACTCCTGGGTCCCAGAGGCCACTGTGGGAAGCATTTTCTCTAGGAAGAATGAGGCTGGAGGCAATAGGTTTGCTTTTTTCAGGATAGAACATGCTTCAGTACTTAAGAAGAATATTCCCCTGTTAAAACAAGAACATTTCCTGCCTTGATTCCCTTGGTAATTTTAAAGTGGAATTTGAACAATTACAGTGTTTTAGAGGGGAGTCAATTTAGCCAAGGAAAGGTTAGGCGCAGTTTAAACAAGATTATTCGTTAAATCTTTTGTAGAATGAGGAAGCCAAGTCTGGGATAGTGTAAAAATACATGATTCTGACAGCTCCAGGTGTTTCTGGATATTCCAGTAGTTGAGTGTAGAGTAACTTCTTAAAGACACATGGTAACTCTTCCCTCATAATGTTTAAATCTTTACACTGTGTAAAAAAGAATGTTTTTTTTTAATTTACAGGGATTTATTCCACCTACAGAATTTTTGAAAAGTGAGCCTAAAGAGACTAGGAGCCTGTTTTAATGGATATTAGTATAGAATGTTTGTAAGGTGGGAAACTGATCCTGAGCTGATCCCGCACTGTGGGCAGCAGGAAAGGTGGGAATTGTGTCCCTGGGCCCCCTCAGGTGAGAGCCCAGCTGCAGAGCTGCCCCAGCTCTGGGGCCAACAGCAGAAGGACGTGGAGCTGCTGGAGAGAGTCCAGAGGAGCCCCGGAGCTGCTGCAGGGCTGGAGCCCCTCTGCTCTGGAGCCAGGCTGGCAGAGCTGGGAATGTTCCCCTGGAGAAGGGAAGGCTCCAGGCAGAGCTCCGAGCCCCTTGCAGGGCCTGAAGGGGCTCCAGGAGAGCTGGAGAGGGACTGGGAACAAGGGCTGGAGGGACAGGAGCCAGGGAATGGCTTCCCACTGCCAGAGGGCAGGGATGGATGGGATCTTGGGAAGGAATTGTTCCCTGGGAGGGTGCTGAGGCCCTGGCACAGGGTGTCCAGATTTGCTGTGGCTGCCCCTGGATCCCTGGCAGTGCCCAAGGCCAGGCTGGACACTGGGGCTTGGAGCACTGGTGGCTGTCCTGGGGGAGGCTCTGCTTTGCAGTTAGTCCTTTTTCAGGTAAACTGTATGTAGATGTTTAATAATAACAAAAAAATACGTTGGTGTTAGCATGATATGCTTTGTAACCCTGTTGCTGTTGGAAGCTGCTGCTCTAGGGTATAAAAGTGCATAAAATCAGTTTGAAATAGGTGATGTTTACATATTTTAGCAGTAAAACAACATACCAATAGAGCTCAAGTGCTCCTCCCCAAAATGGAAGTGTGCCAAAAAATAAATTGCCAGTAGAAATAGTTGTCTCATAGGATCTTTATATTAAGAAGTTTGTGGCCAGCAACACTAATTTAGCTTTGACCTACTCCTTTATTTCTAGCCCAAAACCTTGACTCCATGGGTTGGACTGAGGAAAATCAATGTGTCCTATTGGTGCTGGGAGGACATGTCTCCCTTCACCAACACCCTCGTCCAGTGGCTTCCCAACGAACCAAGTGATGCTGGATTTTGTGGATATTTAGCTGAGCCTTCCCAGCAGGGACTGAAGGCAGCAACGTGTATCAACGAGGTCAACGGCACTGTCTGTGAAAGGCCAGGTAACAACAGCTGTCTGGTTCATTTATATTTCCTAGAGAGTAAAGAGAATGCAATTTATTACATTTCAAACCAGCTGCATCACGACTTTGCCAGAGAAAAGTACTTCTGAACCAGTGGCTTGTGTACATATTTCAAGCAGGAACTAGAAATTTTAAAAATAGCTCAACATTTACCCTGTTAACTGTAAAATATTTGAAGTACATGATTTTAATTATTTTTTTCTCAATTGCATACCTATATGTGACATTTAGGTTAATTATGGTATGGCGCAATCTCCTGTTTAAAAAAAAAAAAAGTAACTTTCCAATTGAATTCCCCTTTTTCCCCTCCCCTGCTATGTAGCCAGAGGAGGATTTTATCAAAGTTTGAAATTAATTGGCCAAGACACTTTGGAGATACGAGAACTTTGAAAAAAAGAAGCTGTTTGCTTTTGGGAAAAGTCTTCCAGCTTTGTTGAAACTGCATATCTTTTCAGATGGCTTGGTCTGTTAATTCTCCATTGTAGCTGATTATTTCTGAATACCAATTAGTGCCTCTAAGTATTAAGGAAGTTGGTTGATTAAATAAAAATTTTAAGTACACTACACCAGTTGAAATCATTCTTTGTGGAAGTGCAGGATGTGAATCCTGAATGTGCAGCCTGAACTCAAAATTCTGTATGTTTTCACTTGCAGCACTTGGGTTTAAGCTTTACCTTGGTTTTTATGGTCTGAGAACAGTCACTTGAAGCAAAGCTGAAAGCACTGGCTCTCACTACAGGCTGCTGAGTTAGTTCTGCTTTCAGTGCTCATTTGATGTCTGGACCTGATCAAATCACTTAAAACACGGCCCTGTGTGCTCATGTAGAACAGGGTTCTTCCCTGTGCCTTGCTGGGGAGGGTAACTAAGGAACACATCAACAGAGCTGCAGAGAAAGAGGGACCACACTCGTAACACCATTCCCAGAGCAGCTGGGGCTGCCCCTGCATCCCTGGCAGTGTCCCAGGCCAGGCTGGACGCTGGGGCTGGGAGCAGCCTGGGACAGTGGGAGGTGTCCCTGCACGGCAGGGCTGGGGTGAGATGGTCTTTATGGTCCCTTCGGAGCCAAACCATTCCGTGATTGTTTCTGGAAGAGAACTGATGGTTGTCCTCCCCCACAGCCAACCACAGCGCCAAGCAGTGCCGCACGCCGTGCGCGCTGCGCGCCGCCTGCGGGGAGTGCACCAGCGGCAGCTCCGAGTGCATGTGGTGCAGCAACATGAAGCAGTGCGTGGACTCCAACGCCTACGTGGCCTCCTTCCCCTACGGGCAGTGCATGGAGTGGTACACCATGAGCAGCTGTCCCCGTAAGTGGCCGCTCCCTCCTCGGGGGCTGGGCGCCTGTGTTTGGGAGGAAAAGTCATCGAGACCCTGCGGGTTGGGCTGAAAATCCCCCGGATGGAAGGAGCAAGGCCAGGCTGGAAGTCCCCTGGATGGAAGGAGCAAGGCCAGGCTGGAAGTCCCCTGGGTGGAAGGAGCAAGGCCAGGCTGAGGGCGGTTTGGAGCACCCTGCTCTAGTGGAAGGTTTCCTGCCCGTGGCAGCGGGTGGAACAGCACAGTCCCTAAGGTCCTTTCCAACCCAAACCATTCCGTGATTGCCTGATTATCAAATCCAAATTAGGGTTTACACTAGTGTTTTATTCTGAAGTTTTGTCCACTTACAGACTGTAGTAGGAATTCATACCTCATTTTAAATAAATGATTTACTTTTTTGCCCCTTTTAGGTAGATGTGAGCAAACTGCAAAGGCTTCATGGCACTTTGGAATACTATCTTTTCTTTTCAAATTGGGGTGAAAGAGCCTAAAAGAGCCTAAAAACTTAAAACATGTGAAGATGTAGAAATTACTTTATTCATGTTGAATTCTTTAGAAGCTGGGTGTGAGCAGGGGCATCACAAGTAGCTCAAAGTGTTGCAAAATAAGAGATGAAGAAAATGAATTTAAGGAACACAAGAGTGTGAACTTCCCATATTGCCAGAGGTCAAAAGTTGGAGGAAGCATCAGGCAGGAGATGAGTAAGCTAAAATAATGGAAAACAATTTTTTTCTACTGCTTTTTTTTCTTTTTAAAGGCAAATATTGTCAATTTAAACATCAAAATAGAAAGTCTGCTCATCTTGCAACACTAAGTCCAGAAAATATTTTTCAAGGTGGTCTGGGGAAAGGAATAGAAAAAGTTTTCTGTGTGTAAAGAGTTTGTCACCCCTGAAATCCAATGCCATTACGGAAAGGAGGGGCTAAAAGGTGGAATTTTATTCTCCTATTTGTATTGTATGCTTTTTGACTCAGATAAATACTTGAAATAATAGCATGCGATACTGAAATGTGGCAGGAAGAGGCTCAGAGCAACTAAACCAGCCGGTCTTTAGCCTTTGTTTCCAAATGGCTCATTTGATCATGCAGTCTATTATAAATCAATCGGAGATGTTTTGTAGAGGGAACATTGGCCTCTGGTGTTAGAGGGCGGTGTGTAAATGTTCGAAAAACCTCTGTGTGTGTTGTGCTGTTTCGTAACTCATTGATTATTGGAACCTTTGTTAGCAGCTATCTAGACTCTGGAATAAATATGCTGATAGGAATGAATATGTTACTGTGAATATCAGAATAAATATTTCTAGATTTTAGGAGATAAATATTTTGGTGAGATAAAAAATACAAGGTTTTCTGTGTTTTTTGTTGCCTGTGTTTGAGATAGTGATTTATTCCACAATTTCATGTTTTGGTTTTGGTTTTTTTGTAGCTGAGAACTGCTCAGGCTACTGCACATGTGCTCAGTGCTTGGAGCAGCCGGGCTGTGGGTGGTGCACGGATCCGAGCAACACCGGGAAGGGGAAGTGCATCGAAGGCTCCTACCGGGGTCCTGTCAAGATGCCGACCCCCTCCACGCCAGGGAAACACAGCTTGGAGCCTGTCCTCAATGTCAGCATGTGTCCTGTGGAGAACAGCTACAACTGGTCCTTTATTCAGTGTCCAGGTAAACGAGCAGCGTTTAATTGTCCAACATTTCAATTAAATGCACGGGGGGAGAGTTGGTACGACTATAGTGATGTCTGTGTTCCCTCCTGTTAATGGAGGGAGGAGAAGAGGATGGACTATAAATAGGAATTACTCATTTGGAGGTGGAAGGAGCTGTGCAGCTGAGCTGCACGGGTTTGCTGCATGGAGACGTTATTATTTATTACTTGAGAGAAATTTTTCCTTTCCCTGCAAACCTTTACTGAGATTTTAACTTTTGTTTGTTTACTTATTTTAAGGCTGTTTGAAAGAAAGGCAGATCTTCCTTTGAAGGTTGTTTTAAGTGTTAAAAATGCTTAGGATAATTTTTAACTAATGTTTTTGACACAAAACCGACACTCTCCTCCCCGTTCCGTGTAAATCCATCCCACCAGCAGGTTCCAGTCCAACGTGCACATAATTTTTTGCTGTCCAGTTTTCTGTGTGTTGCTTTAAATTTCCGTTTTTTGCTATACATCTGTCTTTGGGTCCATGTACTGCTAAGGAGAGCCAAGAACCTCTTGGGAAGGTGCATGAAATGGTTTCATTTATCCTCTGCACAGCGCAGACTCCCGAGGGTCTCTGTGAGCTGTATTTGAGCATCAATACTGATAATTTTCCTGTTTTCTTCAGCCTGTCAGTGTAATGGGCACAGCAGGTGTGTGAACGAGAGCGTTTGTGAGAAGTGTGAGAACCTGACCACGGGCAAGCACTGTGAGACGTGCGTCTCAGGCTTCTACGGGGATCCCACCAACGGGGGCACGTGCCAGCGTAAGTGCTGCCTCACAGCTTCCTGCACGGAGCTCTCCATGCTTTCCGCTCTTTGCTCATTCCCCCGCTATCTTAACACAAATTATATCCTGATAATTCATGTTTTCCTTCCTGCAGGCGAGGCTCAATTCTTGTTTCTTCAAATCAAAGACACTCAAAGTGCTGAGTGAAATTACTTTCATTGCACAGAAAGATGATTTTATACCTTCCTTTCTAAACTTGGAATGACCGCAGTGAAAAATGTCTGTATTTTAGTGTTTGATGATCTTGTTTTTAAAAGAAACAGGGTTGATCCAAATGTCTTGAACAAATTTCTGCTTATCTAAATTTCACCTTCTATTCCATTTGGTTAATGTGTTGTGTGTTTGTAGTTAAAATTGTCTGCTTCATAAAGGCTTGCCGTGTTTCACTAAGGACTTGGCTGGATTTCAGTTGAGGATTAGGAGAACCCTGTTAAAATTCCATTTCAATTTGTAAAGTGCTTTGGGACTCTTTGGCATAAATAACTATTTTCAGCTGTGCAAGATCCAGTTAACAAACTGGGAAAAAGTCTTCCTTGAAAGACCAATGCATTTAATATTGGGAAATACACATGGAAGACTTGGAGTTTTGACCTGCAGCCTTGGGACACGGTTTTGAACTGCTGTGAATTTTTCAGTGTTGTGGCATGGGGAGACCAATTGTAAACCAGAATCCAGCTGTGAGAGGTGCAGATGTGAGGGGGAAGGTGCTTCTTGCTCCTGAGAGATTTAATCATGGAATGGTTTGGGTTGGAAGGGACCTTAAAACTCAATCCAATCCCCTGCCAAGGGCAGGGACACCTGCCACTATCCCAGGTGGATCCAAGCCTCAGTGTCCAACCTGGCCTTGGGCACTGCCAGGGATCCAGGGGCAGCCACAGCTGCTCTGGACACCCTGTGCCAGGGCCTGCCCACCCTCCCAGGGAACAATTTCTCCCCAGTATCCCATCCAACCCTGCCCTCTGGCAATGGGAAGCCATTCCCTGGCTCCTGTCCCTCCATCCCTTGGCCCCAGTCCCTCTCCAGCTCTCCTGGAGCCCCTTCAGGCCCTGCAAGGGGCTCGGAGCTCTCCCTGGAGCCTTCCCTTCTCCAGGGGAACATTCCCAGCTCTGCCAGCCTGGCTCCAGAGCAGAGGGGCTCCAGCCCTGCAGCAGCTCCGGGGCTCCTCTGGACTCTCTCCAGCAGCTCCACGTCCTTCTGCTGTTGGCCCCAGGGCTGGGGCAGCTCTGCAGCTGGGCTCTCACCTGAGGGGGCCCAGGGACACAATTCCCACCTTTCCTGCTGCCCACAGTGTGGGATCAGCTCAAGATCAGTTTCCCACCGTACAAACACTCGATACTAATATCCATTAAAACAGGTTCCTAGTCTCTTTAGGCTCACTTTTCAAAGCACTCTGTAGGTGGAAAAAGCCCTGTAAATTAACAATTCTTTTTTACACAGTGTAAAGATTTAAACACTATGAGGGAAGGTCTCAGCTGATCAGAGCAGAGGGGCAGAATCCCCCCCTCGCCTGCTGCCCACGCTGGGATCAGCCCAGGGCTGGGGGTGTCTGGGCTGGGCCATGTCCAGCTCTCACCCACCAGCACTCCCAAGTCCTCCTCCCCAGGGCTGCTCTGCAGCCATTCCCCACCCACCCTGGGTTTGTGCTCTGGTTTGCTCCAGGGGCAGGACTTTGCACTTGGCCTCATGGAACTTTATGAGGTTCACACAGTCCCATGTCTCCAGTCTGTCCAGGTCCCTCTTGATGCCATTCAGGTAGCATTGGAGGCCACCTAGGTCCCTCTGGATGTCCCCCCTTCCCTCCAGCATGCTGACCCTACCAGTTTGTTGTCACCAGCAAACTTGTTGTGGGTTCCTCAATCCCACTGCCCCTGTCACCAACAGAAAGGTGGAACAGCACTGGTCCCAGTGGATTATGTTAGTGGAGTATAGTGAGGTGGAGTGAGGCAATTACAGTGATGGAAATATACAGTGATGGAAAGCAGGGACTAAAAATAACATTGCTCAGAATAGCGTCAGTACTTCTGTGAAATGAGTGTGGCTGGTTTGTGGCCGTCCTGGAAGATCGAAGTGGAGGCGTTTAATGAGCAGACTTTGAAGACTTTTTGTTGTTTCTTCCAAGTGTGGAGACAATCCAGTAGAAAATACTTGGACAGTAATTTAGTATGCTTATTGGAAGTAGTGCTGACCTTTTGGATGAAGATGAGGGTCTGTCACTGGAGCATGAAGTCCTGTTTCCTCAAGCAGGCGGAAGGAGGTGATGGTTGAGGCTATGAAGAACTTAACTTCCCAATGGACAGATTCGAGGAAGGGGGTCAAAAACTCACAGGGGTACAGCTGCCTCTCTCAGAGCAAAGGGATATGGAATTCCAACAGACAGCACAGCAACATGGGCCCAAAGGAGAAGGTGCATCCCTGACACTTGATTTCACAACATTATCTGCCAGATTAAATATGGCTGATACTCATAAACTAATTTCAAGTGAAGATACTTTGAAATGCTCCAAAGTTTACTTGAAAGTAATGAATAAATTGAGGCTGAGTTGCCTGAGAAAACACAGGATTCTACCCTGAGCTTTCAGGTTTAATCACTGGATCACAACGTGCCTGTTGGTAGGTGTTGCTTTTCTATGTGTGTGGAAATGGAGAGTAAGTTCCTTTGGACTCTTGTGCATAAGGATTGTCCCAAAATAGTTTGTTGTTGAGATAATGAATGACAGACTGAAATCATCCAGATGCCTGAAAAAGAAATTAGAAAATGTGTGGAGAGATTGTGGAACAGCATTCATTTCTTATCTGATGGAACCAGTAGCTCATGTCAGAAGTGTTTTGCTCTCAAGTGCTTTGGGCCCAGGTTTTTAATTTGCTGTGGTTTAACACTATTTACTAGGAAGGGGAAAGAATGAGAGAAGCAGGAACCTGGGCAGAAAGACTGAGGTGGATTGGGAAAGGGAAAGCAAGAGCAAATCACCCTATCTGATGCAGCCAGGCTGACTGCTGCCCATTAGTCATTTTTGCTCACTGAAAACCTTTCCAGAGGGGAATTCTTCAGATAAGGATTGGCTGATGGGCAGCAGAGCCAGCTCCTGTTTTCTCCCTTCTCTGAACCGTGGTCCCTCCATCCTTTCCCATTAATAATGTGCTGATGTCACTCTTTTTGTGCATTTGTGAGCAATACCTTGTGCTGCTCTGTTTGTAGAGCCCACGGTCACAGCCATGCTGGAGACTGTTGTTGTGCACTCCAGCCTGACACACAAACATCTGTGTGTTTGCACACTCACTGCCTAGTGGGAGTCCTGGGATCATGGAATGCTTTGGGTTGGAAGGGTTCTAACAGACCATCCTATTCCACCCCTGCCATGGCAGGGACACCTCCCACTGTCCCAGGCTGCTCCAAGCCCCATCCAGCCTGGCCTTGGGCACTGCCAGGGATCCAGGGGCAGCCACAGCTGCTCTGGGCACCCTGTGCCAGGGCCTGCCCACCCTCACAGGGAAGAATTTCGTCCTCATATCCCATCTAACCCTGCCCTCTTTTATTTCAATGCCTTCACTCCTACATATCCCTGTAAAAAGTCCCAACACAAGGTTATATTACTTGTGTTGAAAATATTTTGTCAAACTGCAGTTATTTCCCTGAAAAAATTGTTTGCATCACATCATATGCCCTGGTGTTGGCAGAGCTAGGCAGATAATAACTAAATGGCAGGTAAATCACTCCTCAGAGGTTGCTTTTAGGAAGTGTCCAAGTAGAGGAGTATTAATCAGGAAGGGCAGGAAATGCAGCACATTAAATGTAAAAATAGCTGCAAGGTGCTTTCTCTGCATTCAGGATTTTTCTGAATTTTCTGATTAAAGTTTCCCATGAAAATATGCTGGTGGGAGATAAGGAAGTTATTTGCAAGCGAAGGGAAGGCACTATTATGCCTGAAATCAGATTGCAGCTATGGCAGCGCTTCCGAACACATCCATGCAGCCAGCCTTCGCTGGTGGCCCACGAGCTGCCGGTGCCATGGGCCTGCCTGGTTCCCTCTGCCGGGGCTCAGGGGGCCCTGCAGGGCAGCTGGAGCACGTGGCACGGGAGAACAGCGTTGGGCAGGTGGGCGATGGCATTGCCATTGGGAAGCTGGGCCATCACAAACACAGACAGAGCAGTAACGATCCCCAGGACCATCTGTGAATGAGTCCGTGCCCCGTGGTTTGGGGAGAAGGTGGAAGGAGACTCACTGGAAGGTGGTTCCTCATCAGGCTGTTACCACGACTCACAGTCAGAAAGCCATTTCCAGTGGTTTGGGGTTTCTGCTCCGTCATCCGATTCCAGCAGGAAGTTGTCCTTTGTAGACTCCAGTGAGGTTGTCTAGAGCATTCTATCAACAGTTTGTTTCCAAAGTTTAAAGTTCTCTGCAAAGCCACGAGAAAATGTCTCTTTGTGCATATCCCAGTTCTTTAGTGAATGATCTCCAGTTACAGGCTTGTAGGAAAGTGGATAAATGAATAGATGTTGTTTTAAATAGAGACATTTGAGTGTTCAGTCTTCTTGATATGCTAAAGAGCGGAGAGAAAAGAAAAATTAATGTTATTGCTCAAGGTGCTGCAATCTGCCTCTAAGCAACCTGAGGTTTAAGAATCAGGAGAAATTTCATGTGTGTTCATATTGAATATTGATCCAACTTCGCTTTGCTTCCCTTGTGCAAAGTGTAAGGAAAGAAGTACAAGACATTCTCAATAGTACTAAGACTTACTTTTCTTTAAGTGGCACTAATGAAAAGTGTGTTGCCTTCACAGAACACAATTATTTTGTTGAATTTTCATTCGATCTCCTTGTTCCCACAATAGGCCTTTTTGCTTCTTGCTATTTTGCTCTGTGTTGCTGCTAGGAAACCACTCATCCACATCTGAGAAGCACAATTAAGTGTCCCTGATACAGTATAGCTTCTGTTATGTGCCAACAGAAAAAAGATATCAAAAGGATTCCTAAAATAGGGTCCAAGGCTGGCAGAGATATTCAGGATGGGGACTTCATGTCCGAGAATCTGCTGGTACATTGATTGGCATGGCTGCTTAATGAGGAGGAATATGTCTTGTTAACAAGGAAGCTCCGGCCTTAAAAGCATCTTGTTCCCAGCAAGCTCAGGGACCATAAACAAGGGATCTTCACTTTGTGTAGCTTTTTCCTTATATTGTACACTCTGCTATGCACAACTCCAGACGGATGCACCTTCACTGGCAGAACGACTCCTAAAAGGCACCTGTGTGCCTGGAGAAGTTGTTAAATGCATTCTTCCAGTGATAGTGAACAAGATATCAAAGTCAACTGGCTATGTAGACTTTGTTCTTATTTGTTGATTTGGTTTTGGGGTTTCTGTGTATGTTTCTCCTCTACATCTTTACAGATAAAGGTCTCAAAGGGTGTCAATATGAGAATTTAGTTTAAATCAGGAGCATTTTTGTGAAGAAAATCTAGTGGATGTCCCCACCATGCTGCCTTGGGTTGGATCTTGAGCAGACTCAGGTGTATGAGGTGATCTGTTTTGGGCATGCCCCAAACCTGAAGTAGTTCAGGGCTGTGCAGGTTTGCTTCAACCACAACTCAATGACATTCAGCACAAAGTTATCCTAAAATATATTGGGGAATGCACCCCAAACTAGTCCCAGCATGGACATCATCATCTCAGCACCAGATGTTTTCTGCTGATGCTGTTGATAATGACATTATTTCCTCAATAGGGACTGATAAGACTTTATTTTTCCCAAGGCCTATTTATTTATTTCTAGAAAAAGCCCTTGTAGTCCCACAGGCTTTGTTTTATTTTCCAAACTCCTCTCGAGAGTTTTCAGTTTGGCTGAAATGTGTTAGCAAGCCCAAAATTATTTCAAATATTGTCTTTTCCTTCCCAGTTATGATATCACCCCTGCTGTCTAACAATAGGAGAGGAAGTTAAATGAATTTTTGAGGCTGAAAAGCAGAGTGTGATGATGATTTCATACAAAACATCAGTCCTAGGTAGCCTGTGCTTGCTCTGTTTTGACGCACGGTTCTATTTTTGTCTGCCTTCTGTAGCACAAAGAAAGCAGAGTGCCAAATGGGTTTTCATCTGCACAGTAATTGTTGATGTATCCCAGTTTGACAACTAAAGGACTTAATTGCTGTTGAATTTGTTTCTCTTCTTCATTCAACGTTGCATCTTCTCCCCCTCTGCTCAACAGCTTGCAAGTGCAATGGCCACGCGTCCGTCTGCAACACAAACACAGGGAAATGTTTCTGCACAACCAAGGGAATCAAAGGAGATGAGTGTCAGCTGTGAGTTCATTTCCCTTTCGTATTTGAAATCAAAAAGTTGTGCATGTACCATCTTGGACACCCCTCCCTCCCGTTTTATAATGGTTGTGTTTATGATGTCTCTGCTCGTTTCTTCCTTCTGACAGCTGAGTGACTGCACTGAGGGTGCAGCCAGCCGTGCTTCCCCTGGGGAATATCATGAACAGAACGATTTCCTGAAGAATTCCAATTTTAAAAACATTTCAACTGGGAATGTCATGCAGAAGGGATGGGTGAAAAATCCCCACCCCTCAAACTATACATAGAATCCCAGAATGGTTTGTGTTGGAAGGGATCTCAGGGCTCATCCTGTTCCACCCCCTGCCATGGCAGGGACACCTCCCCATGTCCCAGGCTGCTCCAAGCCCCGGTGTCCAGCCTGGTCTTGGACACTGCCAGGGATCCAGGGGCAGCCCCAGCAAATCTGGGAATTCCAGCCCAGCCCCTCCCCACCCTCCCAGCCAGGAATTCCTGCCCAAGATCCCACCCCAATCTCCCCTTTCCCAGTGGGAAGCCATTCCCTGGCTCCTGGCCCTCCATCCCTTGGCCCCAGTCCCTCTCCAGCTCTCCTGGAGCCCCTTCAGGCCCTGCAAGGGGCTCGGAGCTCTCCCTGGAGCCTTCCCTTCTCCAGGGGAACATTCCCAGCTCTGCCAGCCTGGCTCCAGAGCAGAGGGGCTCCAGCCCTGCAGCAGCTCCGGGGCCTCCTCTGGACTCGCTCTGCTTTGCTTTATCCCTTAATAGTTTCTTTATAATTGGTAGATTTTACTGTCTGTGCTCGCTGATGTTGTTCTGCGGGGGTGTAAATATATCCAAAATGAGCCTTTGACATTCATGCAGTTTAATGGAGCAGTTTTAGAGCAACAAATTTGCTGGAGGTTTCTCTGTAACATAACAGAAATGCTTTTAGTGTAATGTTAGTGGAAATAATTTAATTCCAAATAATTTCATTGCCAGGCTTATTTTTAAAGCGTTGCTCACATGAGTAAACATTTATAGGATAGAACCTGGAATAGCCATAAATGACTAAGCTAATCCAGTTCCGTGCATTGTGAAGAGCTAATAAATACCTTCCAAGTGGATGCAAACGTTAATATCCAGAATTTTATATTGCGTTTTTACTGCATAGGAGTTGGACTTGCAGGGAACATGGAACTTCTTCATCAGCCCAGTCTAGCTCAGACATTCATCTTTAATTGTGTACTCTTATCAGCACAGGTTGTGTTTTCTGGTATTTAACGGCTGAGAATAAATAGAACTGAAAAAAAACTACATTTATTAAAAAGTATATATTCTTTTTAGGTGTGAAGTTGAAAACAGATATCAGGGAAATCCACTTAAAGGAACGTGTTACTGTGAGTACTCCTGGGATTTTGTTTGGAGATAAAAAAATGTGCTTGGAGTTTAAAATACTTTATTTAAAACCTGTTTTAGTTGCCTCAGCATGTGTTTAAAATATGGGGGGTTAAGGAAAGGACTAAAAAATAGCTCTAAAAACCTTCACTTTTCTCAAATACATTGTTTAAAGAGAATGAAAATGCTTTTCTTGATAAGGTCTCTGTGATGATTGGATCTTTTGATCAACGTTTTGAATGTTTTTCATGTGACTGAGATGAAATCTGGTCTTTTTGAGAGCACTCTAAACTATATTCCTAACAGGTAAAAAACAAAGAATGTCTTTAGAATTTTTATAAATGCAGAATACTGTTAATTTTAAATTCTGGTCCACATTAGAATGGATTTCAAAACTGCCACGTTTCCTCTGAAATGAGCAGTTGGATTCCCATGCAATTCCAGAAGATCCTTTGCCAAGATTCCGATTACCTAATGGAAACTTTCCAGCTTCTATTTGCAAATATCAGCAATCAGCAGCCTGGCAGGCATGGAGAGATGGAATCTTAAATTGCATAAAGTCTCCAACAGTGGTTTTGTCCAGCACAGAAATGATCAACTGGCTGGTTTTGGCTTCTGTGAATTCTGCTTGTGTGGCCAAACAAGGGCACTGCTGGCTTCTCGTGGCATCTCTGTGTAAGAATGACGAAATTCCTTGCTGAAATGGCGGGGATGGGCAAAAAGTGGGAAAAGGCAAAACTTTCCACCTCTTACAGGAAGAACCTTGTGCTGTCCAGATCCGGCCTTGCTTGGTTTCATTCCTTGACTGTTTCTTTGTGCTGTGTTGCGGACAGACGTCAGCAGCTTGTCTGTCAGTCCAACGAGGGGTCACCAGGAGGCAGTTGGAGAAAAACAGCGCCGGGTGTATCAGTTCTGTTTATTATTGCGAGAAATATCTCTGCATGGCTTCAGGAATATGCACAAGTCACAGCAGTGTGTTTTAATGGAAGGGTACTGAGCTCAGTGAGTGCATCCCCACAAGCGGCTTTGGATTACACCAGCCCAGGCACACGGGAGCATGGACGGACAGACAGACAGACCGAAGGCTGCTCCTGGCATGCCTGGGTGGGAGGTGTCCTGGAGCAGGATGGCAGCTGGGTTCATCACCAACCAGCTGCTCTGTAGAACCTCTCCCAGGAAAATCTGCTGATGTACAGAAATCTGGAATGGGGGGGGGCACTGTCCCCTTCCAAGTGGGAATTACACAGCTGTTGAAGTTTTCTACTGTTCCCTGAGTTCACAGAGGTATTGCAGGCTGGAAAAGTAAATCTTTTGGCATGTTTTTTACAGTGTACAGATAGGAATATTGATTTCAATCAAGGCTGGAGGCTGTTACCTGGCAAGTATAAGCCACCTCTCTTCCCCCTCTGGGCTCAGCTGCCGGAGTTTTTTGTTCCTTATGTGGGATCCTATGTAGGTTGGAGTAATTTGTAGCGGTGTCATGACAGTGTCATGTCCCAGTTGTCCAAGAAACCCTTCAGTGACATCATGCCTTCCTTTAGAGAAGTTATTTTATCCCAGGAGCTGGGGTAACTGTCTCCTGCGTTCCTTGCAGATACTCTTCTCATCGACTATCAGTTCACCTTCAGCCTTTCCCAGGAGGACGATCGCTATTACACAGCAATCAACTTTGTAGCAACACCTGAAGAGGTAAATTGTCTGTTTTCCCTTTTACTTTGTCCTTTGTCTCCTCTTGGCCCTGGAGGCGATGAATTGTTCCAGTTCTGCAGTCTCCAGGTGTAGTCCTGTGATATGGAAGATGTGTCCAGCTCCATGGAGCAACCAGAGCTTTTTGACCTTGGCTTGGCTGTGCAGTCCCAAACCATCACAGGAAAATTTCATAAGGAACCACAGCTGATTCTTTCCAGTTGTTTGAACAACCTCTGAGCCACTCCAGTTTTTTTAAAATCACAGAAGTTTGGGTTGGAAGGGACCTCAAAGCTCATCCTGCTCCAAACCCCCTGCCATGGGCAGGGCCACCTCCCACTGTCCCAGGCTGCTCCAAGTTCCAGCGTCCAACCTGGCCTTGGGCACTGCCAGGGATCCAGGGGCAGCCACAGCAAATCTGGGAACCTGTGCCAGGGCCTGCCCACCCTGCCAGGGAACAATTCCTGCCCAATATCCCATCCAGCCCTGCCCTCTGGCAGTGGGAAGCCATTCCCTGGCTCCTGGCACTCCAGGCCCTTGTCCAAAGTCCTTTTCCATCTCAGCTGGGGCCTCTTTAGGCACTTCTTAGGCACTTCTCTCAGCCTGTCTCCAGAGCAGAGATGTTTTGCTTGTTTTCACCCCATATCTTGAGTCTTGTTTCTTCCTGTGATATTCTGTACGTGACTTCTTTATTCTTTGTTATGTTTTCCTTGAGGAGGAGAGCACCTCTTTCAGAAAATATAGGATATAGTTTTTAGCTTGATGTATTTTCTTTATGTAAGTAACAAATTTCAAGAGAATTTATTGTAGCAAAGATTTCCTGGGAAACAGTACAGTAAAATTGCTTATCCTAAAAACGGGGTTTCTTTTTTTTCTTCTTCCTTTAGCAAAACAGAGACCTGGACATGTTCATCAATGCATCTAAAAACTTCAACCTCAACATTACTTGGTCCACAAGTTTTGCAGGTAAATTGAGGATGATCTAAGTAACTTGGGAGCTTCTTTCATTTATCAGTTTCTGACAAATACAAATTCAATTGGCAAAACTTGGGGTTTTTTTAACCCGTGTACTTTCTGCATAGTGTTCTTAAATTGTCAGCCTGAGGGGGGAGGTAAAATGTTTAAAAAACCTATGTTTTCAACTTTAATAGTGTGTTTTGTAAACATTAAAAGTACAAATTTGATTTTTAACAATGCAACATCTTGGCAGACAGTGATTTTGATAATGCAGTGCAGCTTTACATAGTTGGTTTTGAAAGAATAGTTAATTTTTTAACATTAGAATTTAGGATGCTTTGCCCTTTTGTTTGTTTTCTTAAATATGCATTGAAATATCTTTTCCTGCTATTCCTTACAACAGCTGGCACACAGGCTGGGGAGGAAATTCCAGTTGTTTCCAGAACCAATATCAAAGAATACAAGGACAGCTTCTCCAATGAGAAATTTGATTTCCGCAACAACCCGAACATCACGTTCTTTGTTTACGTCAGCAATTTCACCTGGCCCATAAAAATACAGGTAAGAGCTGCTGATACATGACAAATTGTTTAAAGGTGCTTGTTTTATTTCTCTCAAGAGCTGTGGCAGTTTGCTGTGCTTGGAGATGTCCAGGCTGAACCAGCCTGGTGTAATCCCAGAGCAGACAGAGTTTGATGTTCCTGGATAAGAGGAAGAAGGTGTGAGGCATCTTCTGATGTTGCCTCAGCCCCGTGGATCTGAAGATGTGCTGTGAAATAAAGTGAGACACTCATTTATTAACAGGGCTGTGTCTGACTCCCAATGTGCAGATATCGATGTTGTGGAAAAAGACTGATAAAGCTGAAAACAAAGCCTGGAAAGAGCAGACAGAGGAAATGCTTTAGTGGCTCTTTAGTGCCTGGTTCTCAAAAGGCACAGCTAGAGGGCCACCCCCTTTCTCCTGCTGCTGCCTCAGGCTGGTGCAGGACGAGAAGCTCATCCTTTCCCTTCATTCAGTACAGTTGGTTGGCAGGCAGTGCCTTGGGTGCCAGGCAGGCTGTGGTGATGAAGCTGCTGCAGGAGAAGCAGTGGATGAAGCTGGGTGGTCATAAAATCAGACAGAACCACTCTGATTGCAGTCACAGAGACTCTGGCAGCTCACAGTTCAGAGGAGCCTCGGCCTCCTTGCAGGTCAAGTATAAACTCAGTGTGTGCTCAGAGTGATGGGGCTGTTTGAAAGACAAAATCCTTCGAGGTCTGGAACAGAGATCATGGAATGGTTTGGGTTGGAAGGGACCTTAAAGATGATCTCGTTCCACCTGCTGCCGTGGGCAGGGACAGCTTTCACCAGCCCAGCTTGCTCCAAGCCCTGTCCAGCCTTGAACAGTTACAGGGATGGCCACAGATCTCAGATAAAGCTTGGCGTATTTGAATTCTGCCTTATTTAAGAAACTTGGTCAAATATGGGAACCCAGATTCTTCCATCCTCACCCTTGTTCATCCGATTGTTTTGTGAAAGCTGACGCTGTAGTCATATTTTTCAGGTATTTCCTAAACCTTTAAAAAAGTGTTAAGAATACTTGTGAAATGTCTTCATCACCTTCTCCTAAAGACAGTGAGTTTAAATTACTTGGGAAACTTTGTCTTGTTGATTGCAGACTGAAGATTTGACAGGTTGGCTTTGCGCTCTTTCTAATATCACTTACGGTTTTGGTAATCAGTTTGCAGCTGGAGAGTTTTTACACCATAAACTGGTAAAGTCTTAGTTTATTTTCAAGTCCTAATTTTTAAATATGGAGGAGTTGATGAGCTGCAATGTAAAATCTTTATGTCATTGGATACTCAGGTAGCAAGTCGTAAACCTCCTCATTTTCATGTAAGTACTACTTATTATAGGGGAAGTAGCATCTGTGTACAAAGGTGAGCACTTGTGCAATGATTTATTTAAATATTCGAGCTTCTCTTTTATCAAATTCATAATCACAGGAGTCAGAGAAATTATTTTTTTTAACCTTATGGGTTATTTTGATTGATACTTGATTTTCCATAATCAGTGCTGGACTGTACCTTAACCTGATTTATTTCTTTGTTATTTACTGCTGCAGAACTGTGTGTTATGACTTTGTAGGTATTTAGGAACAGTGCTGTGTCCTGTCCCTAAAGCTCTCCTGTGTTTACTCTGATCTCCATCCAACCTGCACTTGCAGTGAATTTCTCCTGCCTTTTCCTGTGCTGGTGTTGCCACTGAGCTTCCACATCCCCTCCATCTTCTTGTTTGACACTTAAGACTCCTGCAGGCCATATCCTCTCACAGCCTTTTGTGTCTGTTGGCTGAAGCAAGACAAACTGTCCTCATTGTTTCATGTGGAATTGGTTATTCAGGTTCAGCTGCCGTGTTTGTGTTCCCTGTGTGCTTCTGTGTGTTCTTCTCTCTTGTACACAGCTTTGGTCACGGGGATCAGGTGTGAATATTGCTTTGTGCATAGACTTCTCTGGGTTCTGTCATGGAATCCCAGAATGGTTTGGGTTGGAAGGGACCTCAAGGCTCATCTTCTTCCCCCTCCTGCCATGGACAGGGACACCTTCCACTGTCCCAGGCCACTCCAAGCCCCAATGTCCAGCTTTTCCTTGGACACTGCCAGGGATCCAGGGGCAGCCCCAGCAAATCTGGGAATTCCAGCCCAGCCCCTCCCCACCCTCCCAGCCAGGAATTCCTGCCCAAGATCCCACCCCAATCTCCCCTTTGCCCGTGGGAAGCCATTCCCTGGCTCCTGTCCCTCCAGCCCTTGTTCCCAGTCTCTCTCCAGCTCTCCTAGAGCCCCTTCAGGCCCTGCAAGGGGCTCGGAGCTCTCCCTGGAGCCTTCCCTTCTCCAGGGGAACATTCCCAGCTCTGCCAGCCTGGCTCCAGAGCAGAGGGGCTCCAGCCCTGCAGCAGCTCTGGGGCCTCCTCTGGACTTGCTGAGGACATGAATATTATCAGTCACTCTGTCCAAATGCCATCCTTGAACTAACTTCTGCCCTCTTTAACCCCTCGTAGTCTTGAAATATTCTTCACCATCTTTATCTCACCCAGGAATTCCCATTACATTGATATCCATAATGAGACTTGGATTTGCCCCGTTCTGTTGCCTGGGTCTATACAATAAATTATTTTTCCAAATAGAAAGTAGTGAACTGACATGGCACAAGTTACTGTTGTCAGTGCCACTGCTTGTTCATTCAGTTTTTCATTTACTAATTACGTTCTTTTATTCAAACTTGTCTTGAAACTTCGAGTTCTCTAGAGGTCTTGGGAGGGGGAGTATTTAGATTCTCCCTCCTTCTCTACATAGAAGTTTTAAATGTTCCATGCTCAGTCATGCTCAGCTGGTAAACTGCTTTAACAGCCTCATTCCAGAGGATATTATTTCATGAAGCATTTCTTTTGGAGTTGGGATGGACGTTGTCTGCTTTCCATGGCTCTGGATGCTTCAAAACACTTGAGTTCTGTCTCTACCTTTGTCTCTCTCTTGTAACTTCATTCCCATTAACCACTTTGCCTTGCACCCGTGTTCAGCGTCCTTATCCCTAATGAAAACTCTTCATTTAGTTTAAGGGATGCAGCTGATTGGTTTTTCTTTTACCTCTCCTTACAGCATCCCCTCCTCCCTTCCCCTCCTGGTTTCCTTTACTTGTATGGCTGAAACATCTCTTGCTGCTTTGTTTTCATTTGCTGAGCTCTGGCACAGCTTGACTTCTGGCGGTTCTTATTTTATCTCTCTACTTCTTGCTGGTTTTAAAGACATAGCTAATGAATCCTTTCCTCTCCTTAATACAAAGTCTCTTTAATTGAGCCTCATGTCCCTTTGAGGTTAGCTCTGAGAATGCAGCTTTCAAATAGTTTTGCATCTTTGACCTGAGAGAAATATTTAGATGGCAGCTTTCCCATTCCTGATCTCCTTAGTCCACTTGATTTTACTGTTCGATTTCATTTCTCATAGTTAAAGAGTGAACTTTGATTCTCTTACAACACTTAACCTCTCTTTATCCTTAATTTAACGTGAATGTGCTTGTATGCACTCAATCCAAGCTAATGTTTTATCACCAGCTCTTCTTAATGTCAAAACAAAGTCTAAAATAGCATCAGCTCTTATTCATGGAGGCACACTTCTTGTGAAGAAGTCTGGCAGCAAGCAGCAATGTGTGGTCCATAGAATTTCTGTTAGTTTCCTCTTCAGTGCACAGCTGAAAACCAGGACTCACCGTGTCCTTTCAGGTCGTGTGCAATCTGCCAGGATGGATTGAGCTTCCCTCGGTTGCAATCTGTGTTCCTACCTGTCCTTTCCATACCCCAATGTTTCCATTTTTGTGAAGTCGTGGCTCTCTGTAGTTTGTGTTCAATATGATAAAATAGAAGCTAAATCATGGTACAGGTTTTTGGGACAAAGATTTTTTGGATGAATGCCCAGAGAAGCTGTGGCTGCTCATCCCTGGCAGTGTCCAAGGCCAGGCTGGATGGGGCTTGGAGCTCTCTGGGACAGTGGAAGGTGTCCCTGCCCATAGCAGGAGGTGGATTGAGATGAGCTTTAAGATCCCTTCCAACCCACCTCACTCTCTGATTCTGTGATTTTAAGACTTCCTGGCCGTCAGTCCTTGACTCATCCCATGCTACATTCTTCTCAGGAGTAGTTTTTATTCAGACCTTTCCCTCTCTCATTTATTTTTCCGAGGGGTTCATCCCTGATTTCACTGCAGAAAGTTCCTGTGCTGTTGGGATCAGTCTTTCAGGGCAAACTGGCCTGTTAATTAAAACTCCATGTTGCAGTATGGGCAGGATGCAAACTGGTCTCTTATCTCCTAGCTTGTCTCCTACAGTATTCCTCACTGCAGCTCCGCTGTTAAACTGTCACGCAGCCACAGAACATGTTTCAATTTCCCTTTGGAAATTACACTGATTTTAATAGAGTATGTCGAAGTCAGGAAAACTGCTCCTGCCAAGCTGCTGGAAATTATTCTGTCCTCATGTGTGTGCATCACCTGGCAGCTCATGCGTGTGTTTGGGCTGCTCCTGGGCAGTGCAGCGAGTCCAAATCATATTTTTGGGGGGTTATTCTTTGAATATCTTAGTAAACTGTCATTGTGCATACACTCACTTGTCCTGGCTTATTTTCAATTTCAATACAACAGATGTATTTAAACATGAGTGTCTATGTCTATGCAAAATCTTGCAACAGAAAACTTTAGAAGTGTAGTTTTTACTGCAAAGCAATTCTACAATCCACTTTCTTTTTTTCTAAGTATTACAAACTTTATCTTGAAGTCCTTGATTGAAATCTGTCTCTTACTCGCTCGCTCTCCTTGCCTGTTAAAATCTGCTCTTGGAAAGTATAAATGCTCCTTTGTGTAGGAGACGGCTGTGTCCCTGCCAATGCTCAGTTCTGGCTCTTCTTTCCCCGTCTTGCTCCACCTCTTTTCCAAACCACTTCAGTTTGTTTCTTTTTCAAAGTATATTGGTTTAGGACGTCTTTCCCTGCCTGGTTAATGACTTAAAATGATTATTCAGTAAAAGAACTAAAGCAGCAAAATGCAGAAAGCCTTCAAAATACAGCAATCCTCTTCCTAATTCTTTCTGAGCAGTTCCAAGCATGAAGGAATTCACTTAAAGCCTTACCTTGCCAAGCTTTCCTGAAAATCCAGGTAAGGTCTTGTCAACGGTGTCTGGATATTTCCATTCTCTCTGCTTTGTGAGCTCATCTTTGCTGCAAACATTGGACACACGGAATTTAGAAATATTTAGCAAACCCCAGCTGTTCACCTTCCTCTCTTCAGCTTTGCTCTAAATATTCCCTATCTCCCCCCAAACTGGGAGTGCACCCTTTAGGAAAGGACATTAGTGGGCATTGAAGGGTTGAGGGTTTTTTTTATTTATGTAAATGTAATAGTAATCTTTTCTCCACTATTCTTCCTGTTTGCCTAATCTTCATTGTGAGTTTGCTTTGTTATTCTTTCCAAATTTAGCTCAGAGTAGAAGAGAGATATTGACTATAAATAATCAGCTGTACAATAGCACAGTAAGAAGCAAAGGAATTCAGAGCAGAAACTTTCAGAGGAGTTCTCTTCATGGGTTTCAATCCATGCAAAGTCAGCTCACTCTGAGGTGAAACTGCCGTTCTGGAGCTGACAAGTAGTTAATGGTGAGAATTTGAAACTCTCTTAGATACGTGTGTAAATGTCAGCAGGTTTTAACACTGTTTAAACTGTATGTATTTACCTGGGGCCAAGTCCAGTGAGTGAGTCCCTCTCCAGAGTGTACGAGGGGTGAAAATTCCGTCTACTAATACAGCAGATTCTCCCTGGCTGTAAGTGCTCTGCTTCATTGCAATTTACTGCTGATGGTGTTTGCTACCACTCACTAAATAGAAATTGGTGGTTTAGTCTTGTTTCATACCCAAACTATTTTTTATATTCACTAACATTCTGTCCCATTTGATATTCAGTTTTTTCTCAGATTCCGAGAGGATCTGTGATCTCTATGTTCTGAGAATGTGTAAGATGTTTAGGAGCTGATTAAGGCAAAACCCGTTTGTAATTGTATCATTAACTGGCAATTGCCTCCTCTCTTTCCTTCGTGTTGGTTGAAGGATTTTGATTTGAACATGCTTAAATGTTAATTATGAACCAAATGCTTCAAGAAACAAAAAGAGGCGAAGGAATTTTGCAGCCCTCGCATACGAAATGTACCATTTGCAAAGTCTCATTAGATACTCACTTTATATAATTTTCTTGGCAATTCCTCGTCGTGTTGGGCTTCAAGAAGTGCCACTGGGACTATGCAGCATCACTGCATGTGCAGCATGGGGAGGCTGCAGCAGCATTGCATAGCTCCCACTGTTTGAAGAGTGTTTGAGAACCAGTGGGAAACATTCAACTCACCTAAATTGTTGCCTTCCACTCAGATTTCATAAAGGCTGTAATGGAAAAATAGCTAAAATTGTCTCTGCTGCCTTCAATTTTAGTTTCTCAGACTTCCTTCTGGTTTCCTCTACTTGATTTATTTCAGGATGGTCTATCTATACAGTCTTCTTTATATCTTTATCCCTTTTTACACAGACATGGAACAAACAGGATTGGACAGACCTTAAAGACCATCTGTGGATCGCTTAACTCAGTCACATCATGTGTTGTCATAATTACTCTCTCTCCAAACATGCTGTTTACCCTGATAGGAAGGTACTGGTGAACCCACTCAAAATGTTGCTTTGCTCTCTGGTTCCTCTGCTGAAAGGGTGAGTGTTGAGCTGAGAGGTGAGAACAATTCATGGCCCCTCAATGGATCGCAGCTGGCACAGGAGGTGTCGGGAGATCGAGTGCACAAACTGTCACCAATGGGAGGCCTGGAAATTGAGGACAGGCTCAAATGTGCTGAGTTAAACCAGAATTTGGTCTGTGGTGCTTTCTTTTGGTAATGATCCAGGTGACTGTCACAGGTGCCTGTGTTTGGACTGGCACACAGAATCCTGGAATCACAGATCCATTTGGATTGGAAGGGACCTTAAAGACTCTCTCATTCAAACCCCTGCCATGGGCAAGGACACCTTCCACTATCCCAGGGTGCTCCAAGCCCCATCCAGCCTGGCCTGGGACACTTCCCGGGATGGGGCAGCCACAGCTTCTTGGGGCAACCTGTGCCACAGCCTCACAGGGAAGAATTTCTTCCCAAATCCCTTCTAACCCTGCCCTCTGGCAGTGGGAAGCCATTCCCTGGCTCCTATCCCTCCATCCCTTGTCCCCAGTCCCTCTCCAGCTCTCCTGGAGCCCCTTTAGGCCCTGCAAGGGGCTCGGAGGTCATCCCAGAGCCTTCTCTTTCCAGGCTGAACACCCCCAGCTCTCCCAGCCCGGCTCCATAGGAGCAATCCAGGTGTCACAGCTCCAGCTGCTCTGTACAGATCCATTGCAGGTGCCATCCCCAGGAATGAGATGTTAGCCATTAGCTGATGTGCTCTTTAATGAAGCCCTTCCTTCGGGGCCCTCCCTCTCTGCCTGCTGTTGCTTTTCTTAAATTCCCATTGCCAGGATGGCTGCATCCAACTTTGGAAGGAAAATGCACATTTTAGTGCTCCAGTGAAGAGCTGCACTGCTGCATGAAGTGGGATTTCTAATTGATGTGGGAGTACGACTGTGCTCCCATTAAACCTTTCGGAACTGGCACTTTCTTGGATTCAAGTGCCTTGTGTATTAGACCTGTGATTACTAATTTTTTTAAGACCTTTTCTTCTATCCTGAGTTGTTTTAAGGTAGCAGCCGAAGCTCTGTTGCTTCACAGGCATCAAAAGACTTCTCTGCCTCTTTCTGCAACCCAAGGGTTTGCCAAAGGATTGTGTTACAGTTCCTGATTGCCTCCTCTGACCTGGGAACAGTTCCTGCTGGTTTCCAGTGATACACTGAAAATGCCTGTAGGGATGTAGGAGAGCAAATTCCTTTCACATCTCTTTGGCTTAGCAGAGCTGGCAGTGATGTTGGAAATGGGTCTTTTCCTTAGCCAGGAGGTGTTTCCTGTCTTAGCATGCAGGCAAACTTCGGGTGGAGCCACCTGGTGTCAGCTGCATTTCAGAGTCGGGAAGAATTCTACACTAAACTGAGATTCTGCTGAGCAATGGCTCTTGTTCTTTCTTAAGCTGAACATGGATATTTAAGTTGGAAATATTAGCCAATATTTTACAAACTGACAGGAATTACATTCTTAAGAAGACTCCACAATCCTCAAAGCTCTCGCTCTGATCTTTATCATTGTGTATTTCAATGTTTCATTGCTGTTGTGTCCTCCAGTATGTAAATACTGAAACCTTCTGAAATTCTCATTTTTCAAAGTAAAGCTTTGTCATTAAAGCAGTTTTGATTTGAAATTCTCATCTAATGCTTTTCCCCATCACCCTGCTAGTTTTATTGGCAACATTACCCCTAAAACAGGTGGTCTGCATTAGCAAGAATCTTAATACCACTTTCAGTTTAGCTTTAATTTTACTTGCCATTCATGCTTAGTGTAGTCCAGGAAGCATTTGTTTTCTTCCAGAGCTAAATGATGGATGGCACTTTGCTACAGCCAAGGAAAGCTTTGGGGCACCCTTAGCTCCTGCCAGGTGGGGAGGGGCCCAAAACAGAGCTGGAGGAACAGCAGATCTCACACATTCCTTTTATTTTAGGCTTTCAGCTCTCGGCATGATCATTGCCAGCAGTGATGCTCTCTGCATTTCCCTCCTTGAGGTTTACAGCCTGACTAAAAGGCTTTGATAATACATGGGAAAAGGTCGAGCGAAGAAACCATCCTCAGTTAAAAAGCAGGGCCTGAACTGTCTCTAATTCCTTGATTCCTCTCTGGAGGAAGCATTAGGTATTTGATACAAGACATAAATAACCCCTGAGGACTGGACATGGCCCATGGAGTTTTCCAGCCTTTCTCTAAATTAGCGTCATTCTCAGATCAAAAGCCCCAGGCTCATCGAATGAGAGCTCTGGGTGAGGGTAAAGAAAAAGTATTTTTGTTGTTGGCCAAAAAGAATAAAACACATCCAGATAGGTAGGGATTGCTTTGATAAAATAATTATGTAGGTTTGAAATGGCAGTGAGGTTGCTGATCTGGACAGCTTTCCTGCCAGGTCCTCATGTGCCTCATGCATATTTAACAAGGAAGAGATGTAGATGCAGAGGTAAAATCATCCTCAACTCTCTGGGACCCTTTATTCCAAAAATGTTCTTTTTCTCTGTTGCTTCTGAAAACATTGCAATGCCAAAGTTGTTTGCTAATGATATCCCTTGCCTTTCTTTACCTGTAACTGCAGGTGCTTTTGAGCCTCTCTCCCTGCATCTCCCTCGCCATATGAGAGGTTTTCTTGAAACCCAACAATGAAACCTAAATCAATTTGTTAATCTGATGAAATTTGCTGTTGAATGTAATTACTTTGGGAGACATGCAATTACATGCTGATTTTTCAGAGCAGGCAAACTGACATCTACTGTGGGATGGAAAGATTTAAAACAGAACAGTTAAATGGTCCTTTAAAACATGAAACAGCTGCTTGTGTTTTATCTGCTCCTATCACCTTATTTTTGGCATCAACCGATGACATTTTTCTCCTTTTAGAAGTTGTTCCCTTTTCAATTCAGTAATATTTTTGTTAGCACCTTCTTAAATCCTTTAAAAGGAGGATTCCTCTCACAGGCAGTTAACCCTTGGCAGGATGTGGTGCCACTTCAGTCCCTTTTACAGAAGGTTGTAGCTTCAGCAACCCTGAAAATTGTTCAGGCCAAACTTTTCCCAGGGGCTGTGTCGGGGGAGATTTTTATCAGAGATTCATGGAATGCTTTGGGTTGGAAGCGAGATGAAGGAGCATCTCATTCCACCCCTGCCATGGCAGGGACACCTCCCACTGTCCCAGGCTGCTCCCAGCCCCAGTGTCCAGCCTGGCCTGGGCACTGCCAGGGATCCAGGGGCAGCCACAGCTGCTCTGGGCACCCTGTGCCAGGGCCTGCCCACCCTCCCAGGGAACAATTCCTGCCCAATATCCCATCCAGCCCTGCCCTCTGGCAGTGGGGAGCCATTCCCTGGCTCCTGGCACTCCAGGCCCTTGACTCTCCAGCTCTCCTGGAGCTCCTTTAGGCCCTGGAAGGGGCAACCATTAAAATCCTGGGGTTTTACATCTGCAGCTTGGGATTTCTTGGGATGAACTGTAGTGAACCTCACTTTTGTGAAGTTTATTGTAATATCTTCCTACAGCACTGGAAGTCTTTTTCTATGCCTGTTGCAAAACTTTAGCTGCATAAATAAGAAAAATTACAGGAGAACAGAGAGAGCCTGCGATTCAGATTTAATAATACCAGGAACATTTCTTGGGTTGTGTTTTGTTGAGATCTGACAGTGACATATGTATTAATTGCCTTAATTTTAAGGAAGCAGATTTTTTTTTTCTCTTTTCGAATGCAGAGCTGGAGAAAAAAAAAACAAACCAGAATTAATTTTCTATGGAAGCTAAGTCTGAATTAGGCATTAATTTCTCCTGGGTGAGGCCAGTGCTGGTTGCTTGAAGTTGCTGTATTTCTGTGATGAATAACTCTTGAAACACCATAACCTTCCACAGAATGTAAACATAAACCCCAAATTCAAATACATTTCAGAAAATGAGTGCTGTGAGCCATTGCTGGGGAGCCAAAAGAGCGAGATACTTTTCTTTTTACAAAAGCTTATTTAAAGAGTCAAAGAATAATGAGCAGAGTTAGTGAAGGAGAGAAAAGTGCATTGGCAAAAAAATAGAAGCCACGCACTGAAATGCGATCGTGGATTCAGCCTGGCTAAACCACAGGGGAAGGTACCTCCAGAACTAAGAGAGGGTGACAAACCCAAAAGCCTGTGGCTGGTTTAGTTCACAAACACAGAGCCAGAGACACCAGCACGCCACTAACAGCTCCCAGCTGATTTTGCATGGCTGCTTTTGGGGAAAAAAAACATTCCTGGAATGTCCTGAAAACTTCTTTTTCTCCGAATTATTTTCCTGACTTTGTATTATTAGGATTTTGACTTTTTTTTTTTACTATATTGGCAAATGTTGCTCGCAGCAATGTTGGCAAGCGAGAGCTGGGGTCAGGGCAGGGTAGTACTGTCACAGTCCTGTATAGGAATACATTTCTGGGATGATTGGGGATTTCATAGGGTTTTTTCCTTGAATTTGCTCTCTCCTAAATTAATTTTTTTTGAGTTATAAGTGTCATGTGTAGTTATTTCTTTAACCAGTCTGTTTTGCATGCAGGATTAGCACCATCCACCTTCCCACACCTGTACTCAAAGTATCAATAAATTACATTAATATTTTGACTGAGGATTGAAGTAAATTCCATCAATTGATTTGTCACTTCAGTATTTTACTGGGAAATTCTTCATGACAAAATGGTGAATTATGTGTTCCAGAAATCCTTTAGTGATAGACAGTGACTACCTGGCCTTTTTAATGCAAATATGAGAGCTTATAGAGAGCTTGTTCACTCTGCCCTACCCAGCAAGGTTATTTTTTTCACATTAGGATTTCTTGAACATCAAATCATAACTAAGGCTCTCAATAGAAAAACCTGTGGTGAATAAAAGAGCCCAGCCCTATGATTCTGATTTCATGGCTCTTTAAAACTGATCCTGATGCTATGTAGTTTGTTTAAAGTAAATTTGGGAGGTTTTAATTACTGCCACCTCAGGTCGTGATCTGACACCAGGTTTGGGACAACTCGTGGCTTCAGTGTTGTGTAATAGTGTGAGAATGTTGTCATTCAAAGGTATTTTGATTTGGTTATTTATATAAATACATATTTATTTTGGGGCTGGAACTAGATAATCTTTAATGTCCCTTCCAACTCAAACCATTCTATGATTCTTTATGTAATAAGTATAAATACATTTATACTTCTTTTGCTACTTTATTTTATAAGAGATGAAAAATCCTTAAAATTTCTGTAGAGATTCCTGCAGCTGGCACTTTGCAGTATTTTTTGCTACAAGTTGATAAACATGTTAAATTTCTCATCCAATATGATCCTTAGAATTCACATTATTGTAACATCTTCCAGCCTCCTCAGAGAAGGAGACAGAGCTTGTTTTCTCCATTGATACCACTGCAGCCCTGAACTCTGTCTTGCATTTATTCCGTGTTTTGTCTGGTTAGAAATGATGCAAGACAGAAGGTTTTGCCTGTTTCCATCTGTCAGCTATTTTGAAGCCTAGAAAAATAAACTTGCGAATATTGCTTTGGCTGTTTTATACTTTTTATTCTTGATTCCCTCTTGTGTACTTACATCACCAGCTCTTTAGGAAACCAACTTTTATTCCTTTTAGGCTCAGTAGACTGTAAAGCTCATTTTTACTGGGCTTCCAGGGTCTGAGTGAGGGTTTGAGCTGTTATGTGCTAAAGTTTTAATTTTTTCCATGCTGAAACTCTCCAGCAATAGTTGGGATGCTGCCGAATGTAACTAAGCCTGCTCACAGATGGTGTCAGAGCTCTGCTCAGCACGAAGCCAGGGAAGAGGATCATTCCCAAACGCACCAGGATCCTTCCCAAACGCACCAGGATCCTTCCCAATGCAATGGGATCCTTCCCAAACACAGCGGGATCCTTCCCAATGCAATGAGATCCTTCCCAATGCAATGGGATCCTTCCCAATGCAATGGGATCCTTCCCAAATGCAGCGGGATCCTTCCCAAACGCACTGGGATCCTTCCCAATGCAATGGGATCCTTCCCAAATGCACCGGGATCCTTCCCAATGCAATGGGATCCTTCCCAATGCAATGGGATCCTTCCCAAATGCAGCGGGATCCTTCCCAAACGCACTGGGATCCTTCCCAAACACACCGGGATCCTTCCCAATGCAATGGGATCGTTCCCAATGCAGTGGGATCCTTCCCAAATGCAGCGGGATCCTTCCCAAACGCACTGGGATCCTTCCCAATGCAATGGGATCCTTCCCAAATGCATCCACGCCTCAGGGCCTGGGACGGGAGGGAGGTGCTTGAGGACCTGGAACTCAGAGGATTGGAGCGTTTTCCTGCTGGTGACTTGTCTTCTGTCCCAAGGTTTAGGATCTTTATTTTTAACCGCTTTTTCCAGGTGCCTCAGAGCTTCCTTGTCCCCAGAACAATTGCTGCAATCGCAGGACCACAGAATCATTTCCGTTGGAAAACCCTCTGAGCCCATCGAGTCCAGCTGTTCCCCAGCACTGCAAGGGCCACCACTGACCGTGTCCCCAGTGCCACACGTACGTGGCTGTTGAACCCCTCCCGGGAGGGGTATTCCATCCCCGCCCTGGGCAGCTGTGCCAGGGCTGGACAGCCCTTTCCAGGAGGAATTTTCCCAGTGTCCCCCCAGCCCCTCCCCTGGCCCAGCCTGAGGCCGTTCCCTCTCCTCCTGTCCCTGTTCCCTGGGAGCAGATCCCAAATCCCCCCCGGCTGCCCTCTCCTGTCAGGGAGCTGTGCAGAGCCACAAGGTCCCCCTGAGCCTCCTTTGCTCCAGGCTGAGCCCCTTTCCAGCTCCCTCAGGAATTCTCCAGCCCTTCCCAGCTCTCTCAGGAATTCTCCAGCTCCTTCCCAGCTCCGTTCCCTCCCCTGGACACGATTCCAGCCTCTCAATGTTTTTCTTCTTGTGAGTGGCCTGAAAGAAGAACTGAGAAGTTCAGGGAATTCAGAAGCATTCAGGAGAATTCACTGAGGATTCAGAAGAACCGAGTTTTCTCTGCCCTGCCTCAGCTTTCTTGGGGTTTGTTTCAGTCATGTGGAGGTGTGCAGGGTCTGAGCCGAGTTTGCTGTTTGAATTACAGGACTTTCCAGAATTTTATTTCCTAGTGCACTTTAAATTTAGATGAGCATCACAATTCAACCCCTGGCTGTTTATTGAACAAATACTTCTAATTTGTCAGATTTGTGTGATAATTTCTGGGATGCAGTGAAATTTGGGACCACATCTTAAGCACTGTTTTTAATTTAGAGACAGTCGTGCCTGTGTTCACTCTGCACAACATCAGAGAGTTCACATGGGAAGACAAAACACGTATAATTGGCATTTCTGAGCCAACTGCTGACTGCAGCCAATTAGCTGAGAAGTGACAATTTGTGACTACTGCAGGAAGGCAGCACAGTATTGGAATATAAATCGATTTTTGTCTCAGAATAAGTTCAGAAGTGAGCCAGGTTTTATATTTGCACAGTAGCGAGTATTTGTGCCATAAAGCTCAATGGCTCAGTTAATGTTGCAGCAGGTGAGGAGTAAGTCATTAATCTCTTTCATCCTTCACGCAGGAGCAGAGTGACTCGGAGTAGTAGGTGTGAAAATCAAATTTGAGTGAGGATTTTTTTTGCTTGTTGTAGAATGCAAATGTGAGCATGGGAACCTCTTCAGCTGCCCCAAGTTGTCTCTGATTTGGAGAAAGATGGATTTGAAGGGTGAACTGTTCAGCAGATGAGGAACTGGTCCAGAGGAGGCCATGGAGGTGCTCCACGTGCTGGAGCCTCTCTGCTCTGGAGACAGAATGGGAGCTGGGGGTGTTCACCTGGAGAAGAGAAGGCTCCAGGGAGAGCTCACAGCCCCTTCCAGTGCTGCTTCTGATGTCCCCACCTGTCATCAGGTGCAGTACAGACTCTCTGGGATCTCCCACCTCCAAATCATGCTCCACTTCAGCTTGTTGTGTGCCAGAGTTTGTCAAGTTACAATTAGCTCCCGTTAAGACCCTTTCTTCCCTGAAACCTAAGGTCTGACTTTCTGTCTAGAGAATCTTTCCCTGTGGATCAGGTTAAATTTTCTTCCTAACTTCCAGGTTTGGGTGCAGTTTTGCTGTTCATTTAAAACAGAGATCTGTGGTGCCTCTGAAAGAGAATGTTCTTCTGCTTCCGTGGTGTGATTGGGGTGTGGATTCACCCAAAAGCTCTTGGGTGGGGCTTGGAGCAATCTGGTCTAGTGGCAGGTGTCCCTGTCCATGGCAGGGGGTTGGAACGAGATGGTCTTTAAGGTCCCTTCCAACCCAGCCCATTCTGTGATTCTGGAGCAGCAGCTGGAGCCAGGTGAGCTGTCCCAGGGCTTTTACCACTCTTCAGGCATCGAATGGAGCTTCTAGTGCATCCATGAAACCAAGGGCAAGGATGCACCATGGAAATTCAAACTATCTAAATTTAGGGGTCTACAAATAGATGTCTTTGTGTGCCTCCGTGATTATGGTTCTGTTATGGAATTGGTCAGGTAATAATTTTTTAGGCATCTGCATTTGTCAGCTGAATCACAGATGAGGTTTCCAGTGCGTGTAAAGGGCTGATAGGAATACCCTTGTGATCCTGGAATAGCCCCGTGGTCCTGGATTTGGATGTCTTAATCTGTGTCTGAATGCCATAAATTATCTGCAGAGGTGAACAAACGCTTCCTTGTGGAAAGTGTTCCTTGGAACTGACACTGGTGAGGTGGTTCAGGAGCCACCTGCCTGAAAAAGGCTCGTCTCAGGTTGCTGCTGTTTGCTCATCCCTCAGTGAGCAGGGTCAGCTCCAAAATCCCAGCTTCTGAGGGGTGTTTTTGAAGGGCTTTTTGCCCTTCATTCCTGTGATTAGCTCTCCACTGCCTTAATGACTTCCATGGCTCATTGAAGATGTTCACAGAGCACAGGAAGCAGCAGCATGTGGCAGAACAGACCACGTTCAGGTGGTGGAGCGGGATTGCTGTGCTGGCTCATTCTTCCCTAAAACCTCCCAGCCAGGGCTCTTGGAGTTGGCTCACGGCTCCTCGGGAGTGGATCTTGGCCACGAGTTTCATTAGAGCACGTTGTGTTTGTGTTTGAAGGAGAACTGGAACTGGGAATGACAAAACTCCTGAGCAGAAGAGAAGCTTCCCCCCAGCATTATTCTAGAGGGCAGAATGAATGTTTTGATGACTTTGGCATCACTCAAGAATACTTAAAGCCCCTTTGTTTTACAGCAGGTCCTTTGACAAAGGCGCAGGCACTCAGCATTCAGGCCATGGTGTCCTGTAAGCATTGTCTGTATTCTCCAAGGTCAGATTGAATCCTTGCTTCTAACCATAGGAAAAAAGAGATGCGAGTGGAGTTTTGGGGAAGAAATAGAGGAAGATGTGCATGAATGTCACCTGCAGCTTATTTGGCTTGTGGGCTTTCTCTCACTGGAAGCCTGGGGAACTCCCAGCTTTCCACTTTTCCCTGCTGCTTTTTGTTCATTAACTTTGGTGCTGGGGCTAGATTGAAATAAAAAGCCAAAAGCAGCCAAAAATTCCCTGAATTTCTGTGTGGTCCTGTAGACTTTCAAAACATGAGTGCTGTAGCATTCTCCCACCTGCCAGGTGAGGTTAATGGATGGAGCAGTAGGACCTTTTGATATCTTCTGAATTCACAGCAAGCCCCAAGCTCTGGGAGCCAGCTTCACATTGCGCCGTCTCTGTTGGACCCCTCTGGTTTCAGAAGTTAATTAGACTTTCATTTTTCTTTCTCACACAGCTCTATTCTAGGAGCATGTCCTGTGCAAAATAACATTTTTAGTTTCTCTTTTTCTCGTCCCTAATATGAAGAAGGGATGAAAAGGAGGGCACCACTGGTGGTAATTTAGTCGCTTTATATATTTGTGAAGAAACGTAGGAATATAATGCATCAATAATCCTGAGTTGTTACCAAGAAAAAAAAGTTGTGGAAACACTATTTTCTGTGGTTGTTCATGTTTTCTCAAGTGTTTAGAGACCCAAAATGTACCAAATTATGGTATGAAATTGCCATACTTGAAATATTCTTTGGTACATTCAGAGAAACCCAGAACAGTTTGGGTGGGAAATGACCTCAAAGCCATCCAGTGCCACCCCTGCCATGGGCAGGGACACCTCCCACTGTCCCAGGCTGCTCCCAGTCCCAGTGTCCAGCCTGGCCTTGGGCACTGCCAGGGATCCAGGGGCAGCCACAGCTGCTCTGGGCACCCTGTGCCAGGGCCTGCCCACCCTCCCAGGGAACAATTCCTGCCCAATATCCCATCCATCCCTGCCCTCTGGCAGTGGGAAGCCATTCCTTGTGTCCTGTCCCTCCAGCCCTTGTCCCCAGTCCCTCTCCAGCTCTCCTGGAGCCCCTTTAGGCACTGCAAGGTCTCCTCAGAGCCTTCTGCAACAACCTCAACTCTTTCATTATCAGTTCTTTAGTTGATTTTAGATTGGGGGTGCTAATATTATGTATAATATTGGAAATTATTTGGGTTTGGAGAAGGAGTTGTCCTAATCTCATTGTGGTGAATAGTTTGGCTTCCTGTAAAATATCAGTAACTCCCAGCACAAGTGGAAAGAGTTACGCTGTGATTAATTACCTGTACATCTGTTTGTTACAGTTAAATGGGAGGAGTTAATCAAATTTGGTTCTTGCTGGATTTAACAAAAAAAATTACATAATTTCTTATTTGGTCATGAACTGATTTTTCTTAGTGGTAGGTGAAACTCAATTTGTTTTTAAAGAGGTCAGAGCACTTGTAGATCACAAGAACAGAGGTTTAAATAATTTTAGGTATTGTTGCATGTACAGGTTTAAGGTGAACTTAGGTCTTAGTTGACCTACTTTTGTACTTTTGTTCCCTTAAAATTATTCTTAATTTTCTTTTCTCCTGAAGAACAAACTCTGGTGCTTATGCAAACCAAGTCCTGGTATGTAATTGTTCTAATTGGTTTTTCAAAATTTCTATCAGTCACAGGCTGTAGTTTAGCTCCAAGAATATTTTGAGTTTGAAATACCAACTGTTACTGAAATGTCAGTTGGGTTCAAATATACTTTTCCTCTGCTTTTATTATTTTGTGGCCAAGTCATTTGCCATTAACTCCTTTGAAATTTGTGTGTACTGATTTCAAAACCAGTGCAATTTTCAGATGTTGGCTAGTTAGAGGAAGCCAAATTTATTTCTTGGCTTCATATTTTATGCTAATCAAATGATAAAAGATGTAAAGCTTTTCATTATAAGTTTTTGTCAGTCCATGCAGCCAGCTACTTCTGGTCCTCTGGGAAGCAGGTGGATTTATTTTGTTAATACTTCAGATGATGTGGCAATAGAAAAAACAGGATAGGTGGTTGTGCTCTCCAAGGTACCTTTTCAGGTAAGATTACACAAGCTTTGTAATATTCTTTGGAATTAACATAATTAAGTATCTGATCTGAGCTACCCAAGGGTGCCGTGGTATCCCTAAGAACAGGGTATAAAACATCCTTGAATGGCTTGGGAAGGGTCAGAGAGCTGCTCCATGGAAAAGGGACCTGGGCGTGCTGCTCGACAGTGGCTGGAGGTGACTCCAGGTGTGTCAGGGGAGCTTTAGGTTGGACACTGGGAAGCTTTCTTCCCAGAAAGGGCTGTCCAGCCCTGGCTGCCCGGGGCAGTGCTGCAGTCCCCAGTCCAACCCTCCCCCTGCAGGGATTCCAGAGCCCTGTGCATGTGGCACCTGGGGACATGGCCAGTGGTGGCCCTGGCAGTGCTGGGAATGGTGGGACTGGGTGGGCTCAAAGCCTGAAGCTGGACAGTTCTGGGATTCCTTGATGAGAAAGGGGGGATTCGGTGGTGCAGCTGAGCCGAGGTTCTGCCCGTACCTGGGGGAGGCTGTCCAGGTCCCCAGCGTGAGCCCCACAGAGCTTTCCTGCAGTTACACTGCTTCATCCTTTGGTACAGAATTCGTTTTTTGAGAATGGATAAATGAATCTTCTACCGTCAGTTAAACTTAATTAAAAATCCAGACTGCTACAAAATTGGTGTCATATTTTTCGTGGATCCAGAATGAGCAGCCTACTTTCAACAGCTATTTCCAACCAAACTTTCAATGTAGCTGAATTAATTAAGTCCTGGGAACAGATTATATTAGGGGAAATAAGGCTGTAAGTAAGCAAACCATTAACAATTATGAGACCAAATTGCCTGTGACACAGATTGGTCAGGTTTGATGGCACAAAGTATTTTCAGCTTGTGAAGAATAAATTGTAGAAACAACCTGGGTTTTTTTAATCCATGTATGAGGTACAGGTCCTCAATTGGGCTTTACAGGAGAACAACTCCAACAGGTAGAGAAAAGAATCACCACTAGTAAAGCATTTATAAGGCTTCTGTGTGAAATAAACCTAAATTATTTGTGTTTGTTTTGGGTTTTGTTTTTTTTTTTTTGTTTCCTGCAGTTGTTATCAAAAAATGAGAAGCCCTTTTCTGGCAACAGTCTCAATAATCTTTCATAGAATCTCTCTTATTTTAAAATTAACAGATTCTTGTTTCTTCTAATGGGAGCAAATTTTGGTTTCCATCACAGAAACTGGTCCTGATGGTCATCCACAGAGGACTGGCCCATTGATGATTCCGTTGTGCTTTTGATTTTCTTCTTCTGCTAAAGGATTGTTGATACATAACAAGGGCTTTATTTTGAAATGCATCTCTCATAGTCACTCAGCATCATGGTTATTCTCAGAAATGATAAAAAAAGTTATCATTTTTACATTGGCCATGTTACATATTTGTATTTTGGAATGTGTTATTTTAGTATGGATTATCTTTGCCTTAAAGACATTCCAGAATATTACATTTATTCCAGAGTATCCATTTATCCAAATACTGTACCGCCTTAGTTACCAGGCACTGTCTTTTTACACAAGAAGTGAAATCTTGCTCGCTGTCTTTTTATAATCAGAAGACAATTGGGAAGCACTTCAGACACAAAAATCAACAAGAAAGTCTGTGTTTTCTTGTCTGTTGTAGGCAAGACTGTTGAGGCTGCAGCATCTGGTGTGCAGGTTTGGAGTTCACTTTCCAGCTACACAGTGGTTGTGCTCTGCAAAGGAACTTTCAACTTCAAAATATTTCAATATATTTATAAGAAAACTATGCGAGGCAGCTTCTGTACCAAGTTACAATGGACATTTAAAGAGAATATGATCATAGAAAGTGTTCAGAGCAACAGAAACCCAAGCAATGACTCTCTTTCCACATATTCATGAATTTTGGGATGTGGCTATTGCTGGGAGGAGGGATTTATGCTTATGCTAATGTTACCTTAAGTACTGTTTTTTAAGAGAGAAAAACAACAAATGATGCCAGAAGTGGATTTAATATCCATGAAAAGTTTTTGTCAGGACAGATTTCACTTTAATTCTGAAATAAATTCTGTTATTTCATGAAAGAGTTAATATCCTGTTGTAGTGCTGAGAGATTGATAGGCAGAGGAAATAGGAGGTACCTGGAAAGAACTTCTGATTCCTAATATTGCACAAGTTGCTTTTCTCTTGGCTCGCCTCTCCTCCACGTTGTTATTTTTACCCAGGCTCCCTAATCTTCCCTTTTGCCTCTAACCACCTCCCAGTTTCCTGTTCGCCTCTTCCCTCTGGTTTTTGTCCCAAATATTCCGTTGTTTTTCCCTTCTCCCTGCCGCTGGATTGCAGGGCAGTGAGCTAAGATGAATGCCATAGCTGTTTTCACAGTATCTATCATCTTCTGTGTTTCGTGCCTCTTTGCAGCTCTTGGTGTAAGTTCCTTTTTCGAGGAGATTTTGTTGTCTGGATATTGTTTGAAATGTAAACATTGAATTTTGGGTTGCTGTGTAAACAATAATTAAAGATTTTCACTTTTGATTAAAGATTATTTGCAGCTCTGTGAAACCTCTGTTCTAAGTTTTTTAAGTAGTGTTTTCTTCAATGTGCACTGAAGAATATTCCTTGGAACATGGCTGAGAGACAGAGTTACTTGTTCAGCTTCATTTTTGGGATTTATGTTTTCAAAACAATATGAAGTTATAATTTATTTTCTTTTCCCTCAGAATATTTCTGTTCTTTTTCAAAAACAGTGTTCAAAAATATGAATTGATCTGGGTAAAGATGCTTTTCATTGTAATTTTTAATCCTTTTTAAATATCTTGAAATGTGAATTTTCTTTCCAGTAAGTAACAGAAAGCATTTGCTTTTCTTTTGCAGATTGCATTCTCACAGCACAGCAACTTTATGGACCTGGTGCAGTTCTTTGTGACATTTTTCAGGTACTTTTCATTTAAGACAGCTAAATGTTGCTTCTTTAGGTTTTGGGGTTCAGTGTTTGGGTTCTTCTAGGTCTGGTTTTTTAACTTAAATATCCTGCTTACAGCACAGCCTAGAAAATGGAAATCTTCAGTCTGTTTAAAATATTTAATTAGGAATTATGTTAAGAAAATTTACGGTCTGCCCATCTTTGCCAGTGCATCTTGTCCTGTGCATGCAGGGAAAGGGAGGATGGGGCTGGGAGAGGCTTTTGGAAAAGGAGAAGTTCCTTTTGAGATGGTGTAGAAACAGTGACTTCCCACAGATAATGTGTGACTTACTGCAGATTCACACCTCATCAGACACCAGTCATAAATTAGGGGAGTTATTTTGCGAAGAGTTAAGTCTGGAGTAATTTCCAACTCTTTAGGTACCACCTTTTGATTTTAAACTGAACTCTGACAGTATGGCAAGTTAAATACAAACAAATGTTACAGTACAATAGAAGCCAAATGCTTCTGTTTTTCATACGCTGCTTTAAGTGCATTTCTCAGTGTAAAGGGAACTGATGATTCCCTCGGAGTGGGAACCAACAGAAGCCATTTCAATTCTTGTTTCCTCTTCCGTCCTCCAAAAAATACAGCCCTGCCGAAGCAGTGAAACACTTCCAAAGCACAACAGGCCCTCCCTTCAAGGCTCCAAAATCCAGCGTTTTGGCCTCTATTTTAGGGACTGTGAATACTCCAGAAGTATCAGCCAATACCTGATCGATAAGAAGTCCTTCAGGAGGGATACACATGGAGTGAACACTACTCCAGGTCCTACAACGTGCTCTAAAGCAGGCAATAGTATGCCTGGTATAAAATGAGCAGTGGGAATAATATCTTGCTTTAGATTTCATGCTAAATTTAATTAAACCAAGAAGCTCCAGATGGATCCTTCAGACAAGTGGTTTATATCAATTTTTTTTTCATATGCAGCTTTTAGAGAGTAGAATCTGCTTTAGTACAGTCCCTGGGAAACAGCAGGTTTGAACCACCACCGTCCTGCCAATGGAGTGGAGTAGGTGGTTACTCCTGGCTCAGACTTCAGCATTTGTTTTGCTGAATTAATCACTGTCAACGTCTTCCCTAAAAATCTTTGTGGCAGGGAAATTGCTTATTAGGAAAATGAAGAGGGAAGCAGTTGGTTCCTTAGTTCTTTTCTAATTGTATAAGAGAAATCTGCACTACAAAAACTGTCCATTAGTACTTTACAGACCCAACTACATCTGCATGTGAGGGTTTAGACTCCTCAGGATGAGGAGTTGCTCCAGATTGATTATTTGAAGAGAATCCCAGAGCAGCTGTGGCTGCCCCGGGATCCCTGGCAGGGTCCAAGGCTGGGTTGGATGGGGCTTGGAGTGTCCTGGGATAGCAGAAGGTGTCCCTGCCCATGGCAGGGGTGCGGAACTAGATGGTCTTCAAGGATCCTTCCAGCCCAAAAAAGCCCAAATCCTTCCATGGTTCCAGTCGCAGGTTGTGGTGGGTTGAGCCACGCCACAGGTTAAAGCAGAAGAGAAGTGCACTGTGTATCTCAGTGAGCACCTGCAGCTGAACGTACCTGTCCGAAGGCTGCAAGCTGCAGAGTTACCAGTGATTTTCATTTCCTGCATCACTGCTATCACATGGATCTCCTTGAGAAGTAATGTTGCAACATTATTTAACATCCTAACAAGCCAGAGGAGTAAGAACATGTGGATTTGGGAGAAGACAGTTTATTGGTGTTTTCCAATTAAGCATTTATAATGTGTTAGAAATTCTTTGATTCTTTCACTACTCCTAAGCTTCTCTCCAAGTGTTTTATTTTACAGTCACTATAACTCCCTAATTAACCAGTGGATTAGAACAGTGTGATTCATCTCACTGGTTGTAGGGAAACTATTGAAACGTTTGCATTTTTAATGCTCTAGGGCACATTTCATAATTACTGTTGGATCCAAGGCAGACCATGAATAAGTAATATCTGAGAGCCCCCTGTGCTGTTAATGAGCAACAGTTGGTTGAGAATTTGCTCCCTAAAATAGAGGCAAGGAAAATGCTTTGTGAAAACCTAGAAGCAGTTGGTAACACTAACACCAAACTCGAAAACTGGGATATGTATCAATTTCTTAGGTGTAATGGAGATATAAAGAGATGTTCTGGAAAATAGATGTTTGGAGTGACTTTGTGTTTGCACATTTAAGAGTGCTGCTTCATTTTGCTGTTCTGCAGGAACAGGAGAAGCTGTGGCTGCCCTGTCCCTGCAGGTGGCCAAGGCCAGGTTGGACAGGGTTTGGAGCACCCTGGGATAGTGGAAGGTGTCCCTGCCCATGGCAGGGGTGCTGGAACAAGGTGATTTTTAAGATAACTTTCAACCCAAACCATTCTGTGATTCTATGAATCTGAGGAATCTTTCTGAGCTGGAGATATTGTGGCACATTTCCATATTCTAGGAGCCACTTCCCCACTTGGTTGTAACCCCATCCTAACTGTGCTCTTCTGCTGTGCAGCTGGAGGCATCAACTGTGCCTTGAGCTGTGTGGAGCACCTGAGAGGGAAACGGGGGATTTTCAGTTTCGTTGCTGACCTTTGAGGTGAATTAGGTCAGTCCAGTCCTTACGGTGGGCTGCAGATTGCCAAACTGCAGCACTGCTGGGTTTGTGATGTCCCAGGCACTGGCTGGGCTGCCTGTGGGACACACAGGGGTATGGAAAAGCAGGAACCTAGTCCTGCATTCAAACAGCACCAGGCAGTGCGGAGCAGGACATCAGCCTGGTTTCCATTTCATTTAGGAGCTGGCTACTGTGGTCAGAGGGCTGTGCCTCACATTTGGAGAGGCTGTTGGACTCTTGGAGTTCAGCACCAAGCCAGGCAGGGGGCTGTGTGTGACCCTTAATTTGTACCACGTGAATGCTTTATTTTAAGCTAAGAAAATGTCAGTGGATAAAGGTTGGGTAGAACAGTGAAGTTCCAAGGTCGTTAATATTGCAGTATAATCGGAGCCGGAGGAGAAATGATATTCCAACCATTGTTAACCTTTGGAAAGCTAATGAATTGCAAGTAAACTGGGTTTTCTCTTTCCTCCTCTCTGCTTTTCATAACACAGCTCTTTAATTTACAGATTGTGCAGCTGTCTTTCAGCACGTAGTTTGAGCTATTTTTAGAATTTGTAGTGAAGGTTTTTTATTCGTATCTGTGCTTCCTTATCTTTCAAAAAATCTGTCTGCCAGCCCACCTGTCTATCACAGATATTTATCACCAGCCTACCTTTATGTACAGGGGATGTAAAAATATTTGTGGCCTTGTAAGCACGTATTACTGCCCAATAATCCGTCCCCCTTTTTCTTTCCACTTTTTTCTTTCCCCCTTTGTCTTTCTCTTGCCTTCTTCCCTTCTTCTCTTTTCCTTTTCTTTCCTTCCTCTTCCCATTTCCCTTCCTGTATCTCTGTGTTCCGTGCACCTCTAGTTTATTGACCAGTTCTGTAATGATTTATAAGGAGTATTAGGATGGATTTGAATGGAATAAGGATGTGGAAGCACCACAAGAAACAGCAGGACAGGAGTTGGAGGCATGGCTTGTGCTGCCACCACTGCCTTTGCCTCTCCTGCTCTAGCAGCACTGGGACTCACGTGAGGCCATGGAGGCAGTGGCTGACAGATTGGCCTAAAAGGTCGGAAGTGTGAGGGGAACAAAGCTGAACCCGAAAAGCTGTTGAGATGTATGAAAGGCCTGTAAGCCCTCTAAAGCAGGTTTGTTGGTTTCTGGTTTCTCTCCTGGAGAGAAGGGAGGAGATGAGGCGAGGCCCTGAGAAGCGGCGTGTCCTGTGCTGTCCTGTGCTGTCCTGTGCTGTCCTGTGCTGTCCTGTGCTGTCCTGTCCTGTGCTGTGCTGTCCTGTGCTGTGCTGTCCTGTCCTGTCCTGTGCTGTCCTGTGCTGT
>VZTG01003071.1:74582-180790 GCA_013397845.1 Melanocharis versteri
TGTCCTGTGCTGTGCTGTCCTGTGCTGTGCTGTGCTGTCCTGTCCTGTCCTGTCTGGGGGACACAGTGGTGCTGCCCAGGCCAGCTCCCCGTACACTGGGCATTTGTGCCTGTGAGGGTGTGGACAGTATGATCAGTTTTTCTCTGAGGTTTAGTTAAATATTATCAAGCTCAGCCTAGAGAACATTTGGGAGACCTTTTTGGGATCTCTACATACTTAAAAGGGGGCTCAGAGGAAAATGGGGACGGACATTTAAGTGGGGCCTGTAGTGATAGAACAAAGGGTGATAACTTTAAATTAAAAGAGAGTCTATGAAGACTAGATTAGGGAAGAAATTTTTTATGGTGAGGATGGTGAAACACTGGACTAGGCTTTCCAGAGAGGTGGTGAATACCCCATCCCTTGAAACATTCCAGTCCAGGTTGGACAGGGCTCTGAGCAACCTGCTCTAGTGGAAGATGTTCCTACTCACAGCACAGGGTTTGGCCTGGATGACTTTTTAAGGTCTTTCCAAGCCAAACCATTCCATGATTCTATTCTGTGATCTCATCCTGAGCTTAATTACACTGATTTACCATAAACCCCTGGTGTCTTCTACTGTACTTCTCTTCTGGGTTCTCACATGCACAGTTCATCTCGTTCCTTGCCTGCTCTTTGTCTTGCCTTCATTATCTGTCCTTGAAACATCCTTCTAAGGGAGTCCAGGTCTGGTCTGGCCTAGTGGGAAGTGTTCCTGCCCCTGGCAGGGTGGTTGAAACTGGATGTAAGGTCCCTTGCAGCCCAAAGCAGTGTGTGATTCCGTGATCCAGAACTGACTCTCCTGTCCCACCGAAGCCTTACAATGATTGTTAGAGAAATGGGTGTCACTTCATAAATGGGGCTAAGGCTGCCAGGTTAGTGTTTTATGGTGGCACGTCAAACCTCATGTGCCTCTATTAGGGTCTGAATATCGAATGGAAATGGTGTCATTTTAGTTTGACACAAATAATTGGACTTGTTGCTCAGGAAAACTTGAGCAGGAGCACTGTTTGCTCAGTACAAGACTCAGGCAGATGGTTCTATGTGCCATATATTGTTTTTCCTGACTATAAGTATTTTTCCAGTGTTTTCATTAAGTGGGAATGGCCTTCTGCAATAATTCAAATCTGGAGTTATGCTGCAGATAGTTTATTTACACTTGTTGCTTATTAAATAATTTTTTACTGCAGCACAAATGGCATTACTAAATATTTGCCTAAAATACAGTCTGAGTCCCTCTGGTTTTGTTTTTTTTTTTAGGAAAAGGAAGAGCTCGGGAATATTGTTACATTATTTCTAATAAAATGAAGAAGATTAACAGTCCAACATCCATAGCTTCGTTCCTTCCATGTTGTTCTCAGCACTCTTTACTTCACCCTCCATAATTATAGAATAGAATCATAAAATCATTTAGGTTGGAAAAGCCCTCTGAGATCATCGTGTTCAGGAACTCCCCCAGCACTGCCAGGGCCACCACTGACCCCTGTCCCCAAGTGCCACATCCACAGGGCTTTAAATCCCTCCAGGGATGGAGACTCCACTCCTGCCCTGGGCACTTCCAAGGCCTGAGCACCCTTTCCAGGAAGGAATTTTCCCAATATCCACCCTGCTCCTCCCCTGGCCCAGCCTGAGGCCGTTCCCTCTCCTCCTGTCCCTGTTCCCTGGGATCAGATCCCAAATCCCCCCCGGCTGCCCCCTCCTGTCAGGGAGCTGTGCAGAGCCACAAGGTCCCCTGAGCCTCCTTTGCTCCAGGCTGAGCCCCTTTCCAGCTCCCTCAGGAATTCTCCAGCCCCTCAGCTGCTCCTCATCAGACTTGCTATCCTGGTTTTGGCTGGGATAGAGTTGATTCCTTCTCAGGAGCTGTTCTAGTGCTGTGTTTTGGGTTCAGAATGAGAATAATGTTGATAATACACCGATGCTTTGGGTTTTGCTGAGTTGTGTTTCTCAGAAGTTTGTTGTTTTTTTTTTTTTCTCTTGCTCTGCCAGTGAAGAGTTACTCAAACTGGGAGGGATCATAACTGGGACAGGTGACCCCAACTGGCCAAATGAATATTCCACACCTCAGAACATCATGCCCAGTGTATAAACTGGGGGAGGTACCTGGCAGGGTCTGATCTGGGAAGGGGGGCTGGCACTGTTCAGCAGGTGGTGAGCAATTACATTGTGCATCAGTTGTTTGGTTGGGTTTTTTCCTTTCTCTTTTTAATATCATTATTATTATTATTAGCTATGTTATTGTATTTTATTTTGTTTTCAATTATCCAACTGTTCTTCTCTCAACCTACAAATTTTACTTTTGATTCTCCTCCCCACTCCTCCACCAGGGTGGGGGAGAAGAGGAAGAGGTTGAGTGGCTTTGTGGGGCTTAATCTCCACCTGGGTTTGACCCATGCCCCTGTGCTCCAGACTCTTCCCTGTCTCTGTTCCCTTTCTCTGCCACAACTAAGGTGAGCTGTGGCTTGTTGAGCCTTGTGCCATCTTCAGCAGAAAGGTGAGGTCAGGAATCTCTCTTGATGGGCTGCAGGCAGCTGTTTGGCAAAGCCCAACCAACCACATGCATGTTATGTACTTGTTCCAATTATTTCAAGGTTTAATGCATCCAGTACTTTAAAATGTGTCCTGTAACTCTCCAGCATATTAAAATTTACTTCTAAATAGCACTTAAATAGCTTCCAATTCATCAAAATAATTTGTTGTTCTGTGTTTCTAGTAATCATGGCAGTGCTTTCTGAAATTATTAAGTGACCTGTATATGTTAAAGCACATTAGCAGTGAGGCTGCTGTACGTTTTGGTGTTTAAAGCTGCCATTTTTTACAAGCAGCTCTGATGTGGATAAACATTTCACGAGAGTTTAATAATTGGGCCCTAATACACCAGATGGATTTTCCTCTCCCCTCCTGAGAATGCATCACAGTAAAGTGCTGATGGAGTTTTCCAGACATTTAAAAATGAAAGTGGACTTGTTTGAAAAGCCTTAAGGGTACCAGGATTGGAGAGAATATTCTCTCTGTGGTGAAAAGGAGATTAAAGTCCAGAATAAAACCAGACAGTGTGTTTAAGCTCAGATTTTGTGTCAGTGTGGGAATAGCCTGTGGTATAACAAGCACTGAAGGCTGATCAACTGAGGTTTCGTGCATGTGTTGAGGCCAACTGAGGAGAGATTATTTATGACCACATTGCTCATTTATTGTACTTAAATAATCTAATGAATAATTAAGAATGAATTAATAAATCTATTTGCCAAATAGAATATTGTCCATAAAATTTAAATGTATCTCCTCCTGGCATTGCAATATTTATGCTGTGTAAGCACAAATTTTTATAACTGTATGAGCCAATGCTTGGTAGAACTTGACTGAAATGGAGTCACGTTCAAATTTCCCTAGGAAGAAAAACTCTCCAGAGGTGTTGGATGGCTCTCAACGGTTCTTTTTCCTTCCAGTCTGGTTTCACACCTGAATTTGCTGGTTTCTTTTATCTCTGTTGGAAAAATTTAACTGGTCTCAAACTGGACTTGTCACAGGCCATAGGAAAATGGAAATCCAACAGCTGACAGAATCTCAGAATAGTTTGGGTTGGAAGGGAACCTAAAGATCACCTTGTTCCACCCCCCTGCCATGGGCAGGGACACCTCCCACTGTCCCAGGCTGCTCCCAGCTCCAGTGTCCAGCCTGGCCTTGGGCACTGCCAGGGATCCAGGGGCAGCCACAGCTGCTCTGGGCACCCTGTGCCAGGGCCTCCCCACCCTCACAGCCGGGAATTCCTGCCCAATATCCCATCCATCCCTGCCCTCTGGCAGTGGGAAGCCATTCCCTGTGTCCTGTCCCTCCAGCCCTTGTCCCCAGTCCCTCTCCAGCTCTCCTGGAGCCCCTTCAGGCTCCAAGGGGCTCTGAGCTCTCCCTGGAGCCATTTGGGACGGGGGAGGCTGTAGAGAGAAGACTTAGGTGGATTTCCAGGATGAAGGAGGCTCTTAGTAAGCTGTTACTTTTGGAGAAGAAAGAGAAAGAGACAGCAAAGCAAATCCTGTAGCACAATTTTATTTTTAAAGTCATTTGTAAACAGGTGGATTTCCATGGCGGGCAGAGATACGGCTGAAGCTGCTGAGGAGAGAGCAGGGCAGAGCACAGCTTTAACCTGGACTCTGCCAGCCGTTGGCTCTCACTCCAAACCATCTCCCAATGCATCTCTCTCTGCACACAGCTGTTGCTTTCTGCTGGTTCCCTTTCTACAAAGTTGCTTTCCCAGAGAAAACATGAAAAAAACCCTTCTTTAAAGCTACTCATGCTCACATCAGGTCTTTTAACTTATTTCAGGATGGTTTAGGCCGAGTAAACGCAACAATAGATCTTGACTTTGCTCTACCCCTGGGGCTCTTCCAGCAGGTGATGGACTGCAGCAGGCTCTGCCTTTTATTTCTCCCCGAGTGCTTCCAAGGGATGTTAGTTCAAGGGGGAAAATATATTTCCTTAGTGATTTTATAGCTTTTGTGGGTATTTGCTGCCTCCTTGTGACAATACAAAGATGTATGGTGCTGTTTCTTTGAAATACAAGGGTACTGTGGTGAGGGTTTTTGGAGTTTTTATTAGTCTTTAATTGTTAATTCCTCGCTGTGTTTTCTCAAGAAAGTCTTGGCTATGGTGCCAGAAATGGGCAGGAAAGAGAAACCAGTGAAAGACTCTGGGACATGCAGACCTGTGCAGTGTTGCATTTTGGAAAGGGGATTTAGTAATAAAGGTTATCCTCTTAGTTCTCCACTCTAGCTTTCTTCTCTGAGGGAGTAAATAATTTTTAGGGAGACATATTTACAGTGCCACTGTAAATAGGGCACCTGGGGACATGGTTTAGTGGTGGCCTTGGCATTGCTGAGTTAATGGTTGGACTCGATCTTAGAGGTCTTTTCCAACATAAATGGTTCTGTGATTCTAAGAAATCAACCCAAAATAAGAGGTCCAACAGTTTTCAAATTGCTGAGGTCACTTTTTTCCTAAAAAGGGGCCATCCTTGTAGCAGTTAAGCATGTTTTGATGTGCATCTTCCCTTTGGTGTGTGTATTTCTGGAGCTGTCTGATGGATACACGTGACTGGAGCGTGTTGTTGTGTGAAGGTGGAGACTTTGTTGACTCTGCTGGCTGTGGGTGGCACAATGCAAGTTCATCTGTATCCCTGACCTCCTGGAGAAACTCCTCCTGAGAAACTGCTCTGAAGTGGGTAATTTAAGAGAGGTGCTTCAGATTAATGGCATTTTTGACATTGGTGGCATTTTTCCTCTGCCCTTTGGACTTCCATCTTGTTTCCCAAAATAAGGGTGTATTGAGGAGGTAAACACAAATAAGTCGTGGCAGCAGCTTGTGTGCCATGTAAATGGCACCTAAAATCATAGAATCATGGAATGGTTTGGGTTGGAAAGGACCTTAAAGCCCATCCGGTTCCATGGGCAGGGACACCTCCCACTGTCCCAGGCTGCTCCCAGCCCCAGTGTCCAGCCTGGCCTGGGACACTGCCAGGGATCCAGGGGCAGCCCCAGCAAATCTGGGCACCTGTGCCAGGGCCATGCAAGTCAAACAAGGGCCATTTTTAAAATATTCTATGCTATATGATAATAAAGCATATTTCTGTGCATATATAAGCCTGGAAGATGTAATCCCACCGCTGACTGGCTGCCTTTGGGTGTCTGTGCCCGATCTGTAGAGTTTTCATATCATGTAGTCTGTAGATGGTGATGTGGCAACAAGAACGGTCTGCTCACTTCTTGCATTTCTCAGGGAATGGTTCCTGCTGTCTATCCTGGTGTTTAATTATAGCCATTTCCAAGTCACAGGATCACAGGATCATTTAGGTTGGAAAAGCCCTCTGAGATCATCGAGTTCAGGCACTCCCCCAGCACTGCCAGGGCCACCACTGCCCCGTGTCCCCAAGTGCCACATCCACAGGGCTTTAAATCCCTCCAGGGATGGGGACTCCACCCCTGCCCTGGGCAGCTGGGCCAGGGCTGCACAGCCCTTTCCAGGAAGGAATTGTTCCTAATGTCCCCCCTGCCCCTCCCCTGGCCCAGCCTGAGGCCGTTCCCTCTCCTCCTGTCCCTGTTCCCTGGGATCAGATCCCAAATCCCCCCCGGCTGCCCCCTCCTGTCAGGGTGCAGTGTGAGAGCATCTCTGCAGTCCTTTGCAAAGTCTCTCTTCCAGGGAAATCCCTGTTGGAGCATCCAGAGCCCAGGTTAATGTGAATGCTGCACTTGAGCAAATAAGTCATCTGTTCTTGTTAATCTTCTTTCAATGGAAACTTCGCTTTAACGTGTCTTTCAGTATGTGCTGGAACATGGGAAGAGGCTTGGAGATGTTTTCTGTAACCCATCAGTGCAGTCCTTGAGGAAGGAGGCTTCCACTGGAGTTGCAATTTTAATCTTAGCTTGTGTGCCTTGAAGTTGCTCATTAGGTATCAGTGTGATAACATCATAACTGTCAATACAGTCAGTTATTATTATTATTACTACTACTAGTACTACTACTACTACTGCTTTTTGTTATATCTGCTTCCTTGCATTTTCCCTAGAAATTGATAAATCCATTCATCCTTTTCTTCCCCTCTTTTGACTGAAGAAAACCGATATAAATTTGGGGAAATCAAGAAATGCCTGTAGTTCTGCAACAGCCTGTTTAAAAGAATTCACCTACTTTACAATGTCTCTTATTTTTGTAATTTGGAAAAGAAATAATAATCAGTTTTCTCTGCTTCTTTCAAGGCTTTTCTTTTTGGGGGTTATCCTCTCACTTAAAATATCACCAGAGATAGGCAATAATGGCTTTTCAAATCTGATTAAATCTTTTGGCCTTAGTCTCGTTTAAGGAAGTCAGATAGGGAATTTTGGAACAAGAATTTTCCCTGAAAATAACCATGTCATTCCCCACTGGGTATCACAAGCACTGAACTGTGCTGGATTGTCTTTCATCAATGTATCTCTAATTCTTATGTGAATTTTTCATTTAACTTCGCATTTCCTAGAGTTTTTCAGCTGCCAGTATGTTATGAACAAGGGCAATAAAATATTATTTTCTATTTTTTTTCCTTTCCTTTCCAGTTGTTTCCTGTCGTTGCTCCTGGTGGCAGCTGTGGTTTGGAAGATTAAACAAAGTTGCTGGGCATCACGACGGAGAGAGGTGAGAAGGATAAAATGTTGTTCCTTAAATGACATTTTAATAGTTGTTCTCTCTAGTATTCATTCACATATGCATCACATTAACCTTAAATTGAAGGCTAAGCTAATTCAGTTAATGCTGCTGTTTAGGCCTTTAGTGAATTTTGATTACAGTTTCAGTGACAAATTATGTTATTTTAGTATCCTGATGCTGCAGTTTCTGTGCAGCACCAAAAAAATAGGGGTGAATATCCTGAATTCCCAGAACTTCTATTTCTAGACAGCATAAGTACAAAACCACATAAATTAGGAGATTCTTTACATCTGTTTCAAAATAGGGAACAGAAAATAGAAACATTAGCTCTTGCTTTAATATATTAAAAAAAGAAGTCAAATCCCCATTTTCAAATTAAACCTTATTCAGCTATTTTGGGTGGTTGGTTTTTTCCCCTGAAACATTTAGAGCATAAGAAGAAGGTGGGGAAGCCACCCAGGATTTGGAGAGCTGTAGTTTACTACTTAAAAATGCGAATTTTAGAGCCAAAGTTTTTTCCTCTTCACCTACCCATGGTCCAAACCAGCTTCCCAACTTTTTGTGTTTGCATCATGTAAATAACTTTGTGCTTTACGCCCTCAAAATCTGGTTCCTCCTTGTTTATCCCTGATTTATTTTTGTTCGCTACCTTCTTTTCTTGCTTCTCAATGGAACCTGACTTCCTGTTCCACCCAAACTCTCAGGGTGACCAAGGTGAGGTGGCCAATTGTTGTGGCACACAGAATGTGTCCTTAGTCCTCATTTCTCAGCACAAATGCCCACATACACGAGCTGTGTTTGTAGAGAAGTCCTGGGTGCCACAAGCAACTGACCACACACTCGTCGGGATTTCTTGGTGTGCTAAGTGCTAAAAGCATGGAAGGAGAGCCCTGCATAATGTGCAGGTATCAGAGGCTGGGCTGGGCTGCAGCTGGGATTATTTTTAGGAGCTTTGTCTTGTGTTTATTTCTATGCAAAATGAGAGAAGCCAGACATTATTTGACTGAGTTCATGTGCGCTTTCTGTAAATAATTATCTATATGTCATCACCTGAGGCCAGATTCCCTAAGGAACGAGGTGTGTTTCTCCCCTGCTTTGGGACTTTCAGGTGAGATCTGCCCATTCCTGTAGCTTTTCCTCACAGCTGTCCTGCTGGGATGAAGCTCTTGGCAGCTGCAGACACCCAGCCGTGTCACTGTTCTGTTCAAGAGTGGTTTGTTCCTACATAGGAGTTGATCAAGAGGATTTGGGGGATTAATTTTTACAATGTTGGAATTCTTTGCAAGTCCCTGTTCCCTGCATATCTTCAAAAATCTGTAGCTGCTGTACTTTGCAGTGCAGTGGTGTGAGTAATATGAATTTATTCCATATGAGGAGCTCCTCTCTGGTAATAAAGCAGGATGATGTCTGATAACTCTTCTCCTCTTCTTCCTCTTTCTGCTTCAGATGTTTCTGCTCTTGCTGGTGAACTCACTGCAGAATATAATCATTGCTTTTCAAACAGCTAACCCTTAATCTTGGAAATAATGGAAGTCTTTGAGGTTTTCTGTATTCTCTGAAGGTAGATAATTTTTTACTAGGGCAGCTGTTTTTTTTCCTGCTCGCTTTCTTGGCAGGAAACTTAGCTGGAGTCAGCATAACATCCCCTGTGGCTCCTGGGGTTAAATGTTATCTAGGAATGCACAAGGAATATAGACCCAGAAGTAAATACCGTGCCTTGGAGCTCAGTCAAAGTATTTGAGCGGTGGCCTGAGTGAGAAATGTCTCTAAAAATTCAGTTACAGTCTGATGCATGTTTTAAGGAAAAAAAGGCTGGAGTGCGGGCAACATATTGGCATGTTTCAGGCAAAATTCAGTCTACACGTGTGGCTGTTGGACAGGCAGTGGTGTTTTCCAGGCACATTCCTGTCTTTTGCTGTTGTTTATCTTGCTCTCTTTTCATCTGGTGACTCTGTCTTGTAATTCATGGATCTCTGCTGTTCCATTTATCTTCTGTTAGAAATGCTTGTAAATCTTGAGGAAACAGTTTAAAATCTTTGTCGTGCCATAATTACATATATTAATAAAGGCTATCTCCAGAAACAAAAGTCCACCCAAAAATGTGTTATCTAAGATGGTTTTATAGCTTGAAGGTGGAGTTTTTTTGTACTGATTCTCAACAAACCCAAGCAAAGGTCTCTTTAGTAGCTAAATATAATGATCAATGCCCCATCCCTGGCAGTGTCCAAGGCCAGGCTGGAGGGGGCTTGGAGCACCCTGGGATAGTGGAAGATGTCCCTGCCATGGCAGGGGTTGGAACTAGAGGATCTTCAAGGTCCCTTCCAACTCAAACAGTTCCGTGATTCTACAAAATGCTGCAGCCCTGCAGGAAGAGCTTTCTCTGGTTTGGGCTGTATTTTTAGCAGTAGTCAAGGTACAATCACCTGTTTCCCATGTGCTTGTTCTCTAATCTTAACCAGAAGCCAGTAAAATATGATGCAATGTGCAGGTAATTCCCAGCTGTTCATCACTTCTGCTTCCAACAGAAGCACTGCAAGTGCCCAGGCTCTTAAGGCACTGCAGAGTGAAAAGCTGATTGCTGAGGCCTATTCTGAGATGTGTGTAGGGCAGAAAAGGGAGTGTGCTGACAGGTTCAGCAGTCAGCATTACTCAGCCAGGATTGCTTGGGAAATGTGGTGGGAGAAGGCAGACAGCTGTGCTTGGTGTGGCTGGGTAATGGAACGGAGCAGCACCATTTGGTTGAAACCAAGTTTGCTTTGCTCCTTATGGAGAAGGCAGCATGCTACAAATCCAAAATCTCCATCAGGATCTTGTAAAATACACAAGGTTCTCCTGACTTCGTTCCTTTTCTGTGTTTCAGCTAAACTCTGCCCAGCTGCTTGCATGTGTCCGTGTCAATGCTTCTCAGCCCCCTGGCTGAAGGGCCTGTGGGGTGTGCAGACACGGTGTCACCAATGTGTACTTGTAGGAAAATGAGTTTGGAACACTGAGCTGAAGTTCAGGCCTTGCAGAGTGTAAAACTTGACCTGAAGTAAGAATGGGAATGATTTGTGTCATATCAGGCATTCAGGAGATGGGACTGTAAACTGTGTGTTTATTCCCTTGCCACTGAGCCCCACGCTTGAGTATCTTCAGACATCTTAAAAAGAGAAAATAGAAATAAAAAGGCAGCTTTTATAGGAGGCTCAGAATGAGGTGAATGACATTAGGACATAGGGATAGGAAACCTTCCTGTCTTGTCTGTAGAAAATGACATGTTAAAGGAATCAAGGTGGTAATAGAGAATAATGCAAAGTATGAGCATGATGTTAGAATTTTAATATGCTCATCTGCTGTCAGGAATTTTCTGTCTTATTGTTCTGTTTTTGCATCCAAGTCCCCTTCTTTTCACCCTCAGTCTTGTTTCCTTCACTTGGAGCAAGGAATAGCTCCCTCCCAGCAGAGGGAGCGTGGCCGACCCAGGGTGGCAAGGATCAGCTGGATCACCCTGTGCCTCTTTGGAATGTGGGAGTATCAATAGCAAGCACCTACAGAGATAACTGAATTTGGGTGTCTAGAGCTCAATTTCACCCTTAATAAGATGATCTGTATTTTGCCTCCTTTCTTGCCAAGACTATCTAAGACTAAATAATTTTACTCTGCAAGTCACCTGATTATTCAGGCTGGGGTTTGTGTATTGATTTACTGCAGGAATTATCCTTCCCCTTCTCGACCTCACTGCTAAAACCCTTTTCCCTCCCAAGTGTATTCAAAACTTAGTAGTGCTTCTATTTCCACTGGTATCCTCCACTGTAACATCCATGCACACGAAATACCATGTAGGCAAGCAGATTTCTGTGTTTTTTACAGCAAAGATGTTCCAAGGGATGTGTGCTGTGTATTATTTATTGTCCTGCCTTCCTTTTCTTCCCCTTCCTATTCTCACTTGTTAGTATTTCATTCATCTCTTCAATCTTCTCTCTTAGACTGTGATTAAGGGCATCCTTGGTCAAAGAAAAAGCTTTAGATTTGGAATATTTTCAAACTAACTTTGGATTTTTTGAATTCAGGATCTTCGTCATTGTTTAGTCTCCATTGTTTAGTCCATTTTTTGGACCAGGATCTGCTCCAAAAGATTTGGTATCAAACTTATGCAGAAATATTAAAAGGTCTGGCAACAAATGTCTCTAGATTTGGGCAGTCCCAGGTGCTTTGGAAGGTTTACTGGTGTATTCTCCAAGCTCCCAGCAGTCATTTGCCATGCAGACCTTCTTGTTCCATAGCACTAACAGCACGATTTGGTGTCTGTCAGCAAAAAGAAAATATTAAGCTTGGGTTTGTGGTGGTTTGTAGAGAAAACAAGAATTGGAGGAGTGAGAAATCCCAGCCAGCAGGTGAGTGAGGCGGTCGAGTCACGTGGTGAGAACACTAATTTCTCTCATTACAGTAGGAAACATAAGCCTGAGTATCTTTTATGCAGTAAAGGTGGGTTTACTTCCCAGAATAGCTATTCCCAGGACAATAGACTGAAGTGATGGTGGCCATGGTGTTTTAATAACTATGTAAATTCCCATTTCCTGCATTTATGAGTAGTAAAATAAGAGCACAGTGTTGCTTTTAGGTGTGACCAGTTATTGGAGTACTGTGTCCATACAACTCTCAGCAATGTTTAGGGTGTTGCAGATGGTGGGGAACAACACTGCAAGATTAATTTGTGATCTGGAAGATAAGCAAGAGTTTAAAGCATCACAAATTCCTCATTTTCTCCAAGGAAGAACATATTGAGGTTTGGTGATGCGAATCAGTGGCTGCAGAAAGGAATTGTAGAAGATTCATGAGGGGATGAGAATCTTCTACAGGATCAGCCAGAAGTTTAAACAGTATGTCGCTGCCCATGGCAGGGGATTGGAGCTTGATGAACTTTAGGTCCTTTCCAAACCAAACCAGTCTGTAACACCCAATGTCTGCAACTGGGGGTAAAAAAAGTCAAAAACTGTTTTGTTTTTCTTCTCTTTTTAATGGTGAGAGTGGCAATGCCAATGATTTATATTTTTAGAAACATGGCTCTCAGAACCAGTGCTTTTGGAAGGACCTTTTCTAGGTCAATCACATGGTGCAATGCAGTGACTCGTTCTAGGCAGGGGGTCAGATCAAATAATTGTAACTTTCCGCTCTCCCTAAATTTAAAATCCATGAATGGGAGCCAGCTCATAGTGCCAGGAGGCTTTTTCCGAAATACAAACACTGTGCGCTCTGCAGTGATCCACGTGGCTTTGGTCACCAACTGAAGGAAATTGTAGCAGAAATAAGAGATGCCCTGAAGAGGAAAAGCATCCCAAAATATTAGTGTTGACATGAGATTCCCGCTTAGGGGGGAAATTGATGGTCTGATTCCTTTGAACATGCTCCTGTCACTTCTGTGCCCAGTGGAGCTCATCTCGGGGGAGCTTGCAGATGGTCACTTCCAGCTGACCACTTGGATCTCTAATCTCTCCGAGTAGGATACCATCAGATCGGGTTGGCAGCCACAGACATGGCCCTGGCAGACCACTGAGCTCTTGTCACAGAGTCTTCACTAGGCTTGGTGCTAGAGAATGAAGTTGGTTTTATATCCCAAAAAAGAACTGGTGGGAACGTGAGCAAAGATGAAGCTGGAGTATCAAATGAGATGAAGCTCGAGTATCATCCTTGGGATACCAACCCTTTGGACTGAACCTTCTGTTTGGCAGGGGCTGGACCTGGATGGGCTTTTAGATCCCTTCCAACACAAACTCGTCCATGATTCTGTGATTCTATCAAGCCCAACTCTAGGAGAGTTCAACCTTGTTTAAAAAAAGCCCATGACTGCAGGTCTATTGAAGCTGTTCTCGTTTCAGACTCCAAGGTCTCTTTCTGATGGTAGGCATCAGCTGTACAGGTATCCAATTTAGTTATTTGGAAAAATCAGGCAGGGAAGGAGCGTTGTGTAATTATTCCAGAGGAGCTCTACTCAGTCAAAGCTTCATTGAGCTGTTGTGTGATTATCAGGTATTGCTGTATATTTTAGTCTGCATGGACTAGATCCTTCTGGTCTTTTAAAAAGAAATGATCTTACACTTCTTATTAAAGGTCAGGATTTCTATGCCCTCCTACTGAGCATGATTATGATGAATAACTTGCTTATCTTAATCAGCCCTGAATAAAATATCTTCTGTCATTTCAGCATGAGGCAGCTTCCCAGCAGCTTTGCTTTCTGTTTGGTTATAGTTTTGAAGTGTAGAAATGCCTGTTGAGAAGGATTTGAGCATTAATTCTCTCCTCCTCTCTCTTTCAACATACCCTGAAAAGTCAGTTACAAAACTAATTAGCTAACATTAATATGTGCACTGCTCTAGGGGCTTAAAAACTTAATTTTCAGTGATGATGAAAGCATCAGAGAAAATTGTTTGTTTGTTGACTTACATGGTAGTTAGTGTAATTCTAGTTAAATGCTTTAAATCACTTAGTTGTGAGACATTGTGGCTCATCTTCATGGAATATTTATGGCTTGTATGTTTATTTTTTGCTGATGCCAATTTTTAGTTTGGAAGGTAACTCCACTGTCTTCTCCCGTTTCCCCCAAGGTCACCAAGTTACGATGGCATAAAGCAAATGTTCCTACAGCAGGATCTGTGTGTTACTTCCAAGTAATGTACAGTGATTCTCCCACGGAGCCAGGCTGGCAGAGCTGGGAATGTTCCCCTGGAGAAGGGAAAAATCCAGGCAGAGCTCCGAGCCCCTTGCAGGGCCTGAAGGGGCTCCAGGAGAGCTGGAGAGGGACTGGGAACAAGGGCTGGAGGGACAGGAGCCAGGGAATGGCTTCCACTGCCAGAGGGCAGGGATGGATGGGATGTTGGGCAGGAATTGTTCCCTGGGAGGGTGGTGAGGCCCTGGCACAGGGTGCCCAGAGCAGCTGGGGCTGCCCCTGGATCCCTGGAAGTTGGACGGGGCTTGGAGCAGCCTGGGACAGTGGAAGGTGTCCCTGCCCATGGCAGGGGGTTGGAATTAGATGGTCTTTATGGTCTCTTCCAACCCAAACCAGTCCGTAATTCCATGGGGCCTGAGCACCTGTTGGAGCTGGCCCTGCAGACACGCAGATCCATGAAGATCCACTGCCCCCCGGGCTGGAACCTTCTCCATAGGTCCTTGGGAACCCCGTGAGGGTGGTGTCCCCTTTCCACACTGATTGTCAGCAGCCTGCAAGCTGCAGTTCTGGGAGATGTCATTACAGGTGAGTTCTGGGACGTGTCCTCCCAGCTGAGTTAATCATGCCTGAAAATAGGGTGTTGATAGTTTATGTGCATACAGGAATGGTTATTTGTGCACAAATGGGACATGCTGCCTGCTGAATTCAAATGGAGCCCTTGAAGCGAAAGGATTTGCAGGAATAAGCTCAAAATACCATTCTGAACAACCACAACTAACTCAGCCTTTACTCATAGGTGTTCCATCCCTCTAATCATCTCCATCTTCTTATCTTTCTCTGCTTGCTGTGACACTGGAGCCAGGAGTTTCTGTAGACTCGCTGTGGTGTGTGAGGGCTCTGGGTTTGAGGCCAATGGACCGGTCCGGCTCTGCAATACTGACAGGAGTGTGGCTCAGAACACACAGCTGATTTTGGAGTCTCCTGGGTGTTGAAGTTGGCTGTTGTCAGCATGGAGAACACAGTGTGTGATTTTCCTTGTTCTTGACAGAGTGGAGCTTGATTTTTTCCATGGTGGTACAGAACTCCGGGATCAGAGAGCCAGTTCAGCAGGGGCTTGGTCATAACCGAAGCTTTGAGGTGCCATCTAAAATTCATTGCAGCCTTGAAGGTTGTCATATGAATATTCAAGGATGACTTCTAATAGCACTTGTCTCATCAGGATGAGAGGAAATGGCCTCAAGCTGTGCCAGGAGAGGTGGCTATAAGGAAACATTTGTTCACAGAAAGGGCTTTCCAGTCCTGGCACAGCTGCCCAGGGCAGTGGTGGAGTCCCCATTCCTGGAGGGATTTAAAAGCTGTGGATGTGACACTTGGGGACGTGGGTTAGTGGTGGCCTTGGCAGCGTTGGGTTAATGGTTGGACTCTATGGTCTTGGAGGGTTTTCCAGCCTTAACGATTCTGTGATTCTATCAAAGTGAAGGCATGTGTAACTTGCTCTGTTGGAATGTCTTCAACAAATGTTCTTCTCAAACCAAATGTATGTCCTCAGGATGCTCAGAGTAGCTGTACTTCTAAAAAGAGCAACCTGTGGGTCCAGAAATGCCTGAATTTCAGAAATACGTTGAAAAATTACAGCTCCAAATTTCCTGGGACAAAACCCACTGTTGATCAGACCATTGCTCTTGTCTGGCTCCCCCTGTTGAAGCTCCCCTCCTTTGACCGTGGGCTGGTGCGATGGCACCGGGCACACCAGCAGACATGCTCAGGCTGCCTGGCCTGAACACATCCTGTCTGCTGGAATTTCCTCCCCTTCCTGTGGGATCCTGCTTGCTCTGCTTTTATTCGCCATTAAAATGGAAGCTCATTCATGCCCACTGCTCACTTAACATCCCCACGGGTTTACAATCATAGAATGGCAGAACGGTTTGGCTTGTAAGGGACCTTAAAGCTCCTTTTATTCCCCACCTGCCATGGCAGGGACACCTTCCATTGTCTCAGGCTGCTCCCAGCCCCGTCCAGCCTGGCCTTGGACACTGCCAGGGATCCAGGGGCAGCCACAGCTGCTCTGGGCAGCCTGTGCCAGTACTTCACTGCTGTCCTCCTTGAGTTCCTACTGTTTTCCTTCCTGGTGTGTTTTCCTTCTTCAAAAAAAAATTGAGACAAATTGCTCATGTAGATACTGGAGTTCCTTACGAGTTCTAGATCGCTGTTTTTGATAAGCTTGTTTTTAAGGCCATCCTTCATAAGGAGCAAATAAAATCCAGAATATGTGGCTTTCTTCTGGAAAAATCCCCATTGTTTCATGGCTGAAAATATCAGAGCCCAATCCCCAAAGCTCCTGGAGCCCTGTGCTCGTGAAACAGTGTCTGCAGGGGGCAGTTGCTGAGATGGATGTAAGCAGGATGGTGATACGGAGCCTGGTGGCTGGTTTATGGTGGGAATAAAACGTCCAGGCTTTTCCTGTCAGGAAGCACGGTGTAGGTTATATTAGTCAATTAACCTGGTAACCTGAATAGCTGTTTGTCTTCTCCATGAGAGCTTGCACTACTGCCTGGCAAGGCTTTCCTCACTTCCTCAGGAGGTTTTTCTCCCATCAGTAACACACTCTTCATTTTAGATTGTCCATTACTCAACACGTGTGAATTTAAAATATTCCTGGTAGGCATCACTTTATTTGAAGGGTTCCAGGCCGGGCTGGACTGGGCTTGGAGCAACCTGGTCTAGTGGAAGGTGGAACATAGCAGGGGGTGGAACAAGATGGTCCTAAAGGTGTCTCCCAACCCAAACCATTCCATGATTCTGCGATATGGGAAAAAAATCAAACTCAATGCAAATGAAAGTTGTGCATGTTCTCACAGTTTGCAGTTATTTAAATATTAAAGGCCAGAGGAGTATTCCAGGACAGGCTTTTTGATGTGGTTTCTTTGTAAGCCTGTCAGATGTTTTGCCTTTAAAATCCTCTTTGGGCCTAAGTGATTTAAAATATTCCCAGGTTGTCCTATTAATCATGTCATCTGGAAAACAAGGGTTGGCTTGAAAGAGTATTGAGGTTCATTATTTGAAATCTCAGAAAGCCCATCGTTAGGACTGAGGGAAAGGCAGATCCTGGGGTATCTAGATGTTAACAGCTGCTGACTTGTAAAGCCATGCTCAGCCTCTGGACTGGGGAAAAGTCACAGTTTCTCCCTTACAGCATCATAAAATCTTTTAATTAAAATTTTGATATACCAAACAATTATTGAAGGATAGATATGTGTCTGGGTTAAACAGGCATGGAGCAAGCCTTAGGGGAGAAAGTGACATTCAAGTTATAGAACAATTATTTCTTAAATTAATTCTTAATTTTTAGGGGGAACTTTGTAACATCACTTGTGCTACACCAGAAGCTGGTATTAGGAAAAGGATGTGCCCTTAGGCACTTGCTGCTCTGGTTGCATCCTGGATCTCTCATTTTACCTGGTTTGGGCATTTTTATGCTCAGGTGAGAGCCCAGCTGCAGAGCTGCCCCAGCCCTGGGGCCAACAGCAGAAGGACGTGGAGCTGCTGGAGAGAGTCCAGAGGAGCCCCGGAGCTGCTGCAGGGCTGGAGCCCCTCTGCTCTGGAGCCAGGCTGGCAGAGCTGGGAATGTTCCCCTGGAGAAGGGAAGGCTCCAGGCAGAGCTCCGAGCCCCTTGCAGGGCCTGAAGGGGCTCCAGGAGAGCTGGAGAGGGACTGGGAACAAGGGCTGGAGGGACAGGAGCCAGGGAATGGCTTCCCACTGGGAAAAGGGAGATTGGGGTGGGATCGTGGGAAAGAATTCCTGGCTGGGAGGGTGGGCAGGCCCTGGCACAGGGTGCCCAGAGCAGCTGTGGCTGCCCCTGGATCCCTGGCAGTGTCCAGGCCAGGTTGGACACTGGGGCTTGGAGCAGCCTGGGACAGTGGGAGGTGTCCCTGCCATGGCAGGGGTGGCACTGGATGATCTTTGGGATCCCTTCCATTCCAAACTGTTCTGTGATTCTATATTCTCAAATCTTCTTTTGACTTCAGTAGGAGTCATGTTGCCAAATTGCACATTTTCTTTAGTAAAATAACTTCCTTTGAAGAGCTAATAGCTTTTAGTTCGTCAGTCTCTTGGACATCTTCATCAGGACAGCTTGTTCATTGATTTTATAGCCATTAAACAAAGCACTTTGCGATAGCTGAAGGGGACAATTACAGGAACAACAACCCAGCAATCTGTTTCACACTTGCTTTCGTCTGCAATCTGCTGGTGTGCTTTAAATACCCGAGCACTCCTCGTGTCCTTTTACCCAAGTGTGAGTTACACACAAGTTTGCTTATGAACACTCCATTTGTGTGGATTTGTTGGGTTTTTGCTGCGTGACAGTATCTACAATCTGCTCAAAATGCCTTTTTTTCCCTTTTTATTTTTTTCTTTCAAAAATTAAGGAAAACTTTATCACATGCCTTTTATGGCAGTAAAATTTTACAGTTTTTTTAACTAGACTGAGAGCCACAGACGCTCATGCAGCCCCCAAGCTTACCTGCATCGACCCCATCATGCCTCGCCTGCACTCCCAAGTTACAGAGACAGTCCTCTAGTTTTCTGCACCGAAAAAGTCTCAAAAGTAAGGGTGATTTGGCAAAGCAAAGACCATGGAAGGTTCCCAGAGGGTGGTAATCAGTGGCACAGGGTGTGACTGGAGGCTTGTCGCTGGTGGTGCCCCCGGGTTCTGTGCTGGGCCCAGTGTTTGGTTCAGCAGTGACTGGGGCGAGGGCCGGTGCCTCCTCAGCAGCTCCCAGTGGCACAGAGCTGGGAGCAGCAGTCAGTGCCCCCGGGGATCCCTGCTGCCCTCAGATGGACCTCGACAGGCAGCAGAGAGGCAGAGAGGAGCCTCCTGAGATCAGCAGGGGCAGATGCAGGGGTCCTGGTGGGCAGCCCCAGTGCCCCGAGGGCCAGGGAGGCCGTGCCACCCCAGGAGGCAGCAGGAAAAGCAGTGCCAGCAGGTCAGGGATGGCATCCTGCCCCTCTGCCCAGCCCTGGAGGCACCTCTGGAGTGATGTGCCCAGCTCTGGAGCCTCAGGACGGGAGGGAGGACATGGATGTCCTGGAGGGGGCCAGCGGAGCTGAGCAAGGGCCTGGAGCATCTCCATGCCCAGGAAGGGCTNCCTGACTGTCCCTGGGTGCAGGGAGGGCCCAGGCTCTGCTCCAGGCCCAGCAGTGGCCCCAGAGCCACGGGCAGGGGCTGAGCCCAGGACGGGTGTGGAGCTGGATGATCCCTAAGGTCCCTTCCAACTCAAACCGTTCTGGGATTTGGTGATTCTACGAATTAGTTCTGTCCAAACAATGTTGCTGGATAATGGCACCTTCCTTTCACCTTCTGCTGTGCTGGATGGGGGATATTTGGGGCACGATGCATTTTGTGGTGTTTTCTATAGCACTTGCTGAGTGCTGTAAATGATCGGTTTGGGCTTGGAGTGTCAGATTGCCCAGAATTAATGGGAAAATGCAGGTGGTGATGGTGGGAATTCTAGTCCAGCTTAAAAGTAGAGGATAACTGGTATTGCTGTAGTAAGTAGTGATGGTAAATGTGTAAAGCTGTACGACAGCTTTGGGCAGTTTCTGCATTTGAGGTTAGGAGCACTGGGTTTTCACACGCTGTGCGAAGCGTTTGCCTCTTCCCTTATTAAACAGAGACACCAGCTCCCGTTGGACCCCTTGCTTCAGGGAATTCTGACTTTTGCCTCCCCTTACAGGCTGTGTTGTCACTGTTAGAGATCAGTCACTGGAGCCAAAAAGAAGTGTGTCCACAGCTCAGCTAAAACCGAAATGCTGCTTCCAGCCCAGCTATGCAGAAAGTGTCTATTTTTTGTGTGTTAAAAAAGGGGAAGCTGCATCGTAATGCTTAGAAGTGCTGAAGAGCGCAATAAAAGGATGTCTTGTGTCATGAGGGCTTGTGGGGATTTGCCCAGGAAAAGGTTTTTTATTTTAATAAAACATTTTGCAATAAGGACATGTTTGCCATTTTCTGTATTCAGCAAGGAAACAATAAAAAAAGAGGATTATTCAATAGAAGCCTGACAGCATTTTGCTGGTGCTGTTATAAAAAATAGCAGCTTCATTCTTACAGTAGTTACATACTGCTGCTAGTTTAATTTTAAAATGATTCCCACAAATCCTGTGGAGTGAGACTCAGACAGGTGATGACAAACAACAGCTTAAAAAGTAAATAAGTGCTTTATGGAGACTCAGTCAGATCGTTTTCCCTCCCAGACGTGTCAGGTTCACATTGTGCATTCAGCTTTACTTCCAATAACTTGTTAAATTGTAGTAATGTGAATATTTACCATTATCTATATTCTTAAGGCCGTTAAAACCCCTGGAGGTTATTTTTCCATATTCATTGATATCTCTTTGTATTGGGCAAAACCTTTTAGATACATTTGTCTTCCATCTTTGTGTCAGAACAATATAATGATAATATTTTTCTGTTTAATAAATTAGCAACTTCTGCGTGAGATGCAACAGATGGCAAGTCGCCCCTTCGCCTCCATCAACGTTGCCTTAGAAACAGATGAAGAGCCACCAGATCTCATCGGGGGAAGCATAAAGGTGAGAGCTGGGGCTTTGGGATGGTCCTCACCACGATTAACCATGGATATTTGACACAATAACCCCAAATCCTCTCATTTTTTTTGTATACCTGCAAGAAGCTGTAAGTCCAGGAGGTCCAACAGGTACCATTTTATTTTGCTTTTATCCCTTCAGATATTCACTTATAACTTTTGGGCTGGTTCAGATTAAAGTTATACTGATATTGGGTTTGAAGTGTTGGGTTTGCCTTGTTACTTTTTATGCTTTGTAACAGAGAAGAATTCAGCTTTACAACAGAGAACACTGGGCTGCAAATAGTTGTAGGTTCTGCAAATAGAAACCCTTTCCTGTGATATCTCAAAACAAAATGAATATAATCATGTCTGAGTACCGTAATAGTGCTAACATATTTCGGATTAAAAATATATATTCCAGTATATCTTGTGATTAGCAAATGGGAGCATGAAGAAATCATTGTCGTGCACCAGGCTGGCATATTCTCACACACAACACTGAATTTTTAGTAAAAGCATATTTAACAGGTGACGAATTAATTCAAAGGTCTTTTTGATGTGATGCTTTGACCAGCACTGACTTTTATACAAAAAGAAAAAATGAGGAACCTGAGAACACTGATTATTTTTCTTTCTCATCTAAGGCAGCTGGATTGTTTTATTTTATTTAGACTGAAGTTTTTTGGAAGTTTTTCTCATTAAGTCTCAAGGTTAAGAAGGGTAGATGTGGATTAGATGTTGGGAAGAAAGTCTTCCCTGGGAGGGTGGGCAGGCCCTGGCACAGGGTGCCCAGATTTGCTGTGGCTGCCCCTGGATCCCTGGCAGTGCCCCAGGTCAGGCTGGGCACTGGGGCTGGGAGCAGCCTGGGACAGTGGGAGGTGTCCCTGCCATGGCAGGAATGGCACTGGATGGGCTCTCAGGTCCCTTGCACCCAGACCATTCTGGGATTCTATGATTAGTCCAGGCACAAAGTTCCTCACATTCTCTTGCTATAACAAGAGAGCTAGCTCTGGTTTTCTTTAATTATATTTTAATTATATTTTAATTATTGTAAAGCACATGAAAGCAGTCTGACCCCAAAAGTTCTGTTTGGTGAGTAATAATTTTTAAGCCTTGGCCTAAGTATCAGGAAATGCCACCATTAAGGTTGCCTGTATAGCTTTAGCTCTTCCTTATTTATGTGTAAATACGGTCTGTCGTGGCAAGTTTAAATACTTTTCCACTTGATTGGTGTCCTGCACCATGTTCTGGGTGGACATTGGGTAGAAGCAGTTTTTCAATATATTGAATCACAGAATAATTAACGTTGGAGAAGCCCTCTACGGTCATTGAGTCCAACCATTCCCCAGCACTGCCAGGGCCACCACTGCCCCATGTCCCCAGGTGCCACATCCACACAGCTTTCAGATCCCTCCAGGGATGGGGACTCACCTCTGCCCTGGGCAGCTGGGCCAGGACTGGGCAGCCCTTTCTGTGCAGACGTTTTCCCTAATTCCCAATCTAAACCTCTCCTGGTACAGCATTAGGCTGTTTCCTTTCCTGTCTTGTGCCTGGTTTGGAGCACAGTGGAAGTAAAGTAAAATTTGCAAAGGTCCTCAGTAATTCAGGTGATTGGGTATCTGGACGTCTCCTTGGATGTTCTGACTGGTTCTCCTCCCCACTGACTTCCTTTTGACCTCAGCTCCTCAGATTTTCTGATTTTTTATAATTTCCCTGCTTCTGTCATAAGGCTGGTACTGGGAGTCAGTACCTCTAACAGCTCACCAAGACTTGGGAATCCACGCTTGCAAAATTGGATTGTCACTCACCAAATCAGACTGAACCTTTATTTCATTGCTCATAAAAAAGCCATGGCATGCATATGGATGTTGGATCGGGCTGGAGGCAGATCTGGGAGGATGTAGGCTGTTTGCTGATGGTTTTGGGTTGCAGTCTGTCTGTCTGGGGCCCTTCCCTTCATCTTTTTCTGTTGTCTGGAAGTAAAGCAGCTAAAAACACCTCTCCTGTGGGATCAGGCCAGAACAAAGCTGTTCTGAACTTTCTGGTCTCTCACAAGTTGTCTGCACTCAAACTACAGAGAGGATAAACTTTGGATCTCTTCAGTTCTGACGAGTGCGTTATTCCTCCTCTTGGTCTGCTGCCCTCATCTTGTCTGGCCTCCTTGGGTTCCTCTAGAATGGATGGAGAAGCTGGTTTGAAACATAATAAGTAAAACTGTGGAGAAATATCCTATTTTAGACCCAGAAATCGTTAGAACTGGTAACCAACTCTGTGCTGATAAGTCAGATACATTTCCTAATCAGTTTTGGGCACAAATGAGATGGTCTGGTTCATGCAATGGCACAACCCTTGCACAGTAATTGGAGCTGAGTAGATGAATGTGGACCTGAAATGTTGTGCCAACAGGTAACTTCATAAAATCATACAGTCGATGTTTTGGGTTGGAAGGGAACTTAAAGATCATCCTGTTCCAACTACCTGCCATGGGCAGGGACCTCTGCCATCATCTGCTGGCAGGAATGGGTGGAGAGCCCACCTCTATGCCTCCATGCCTCTACACGACAAGGAGAGTTACTGAATTTTATGGGGTTTATGTAGCTTTGTCTCATCTTGGAGAACTTGGGTAGGGAATAAAGGTAGTCATTAAAGGCCGAAGTGTTTCACGAAAGGAGAGGAGGCTCGGGAGGGTTGTGGATTGGAAGCATGGGGAATGATGCTTCTGAGATTGTCTGACCTGTTGGCTGCTGCATGGAAATGAATTTAAATAGAAATGAAAATAGAAATAGAAATGAAAAGCCAGTCTGAGTATCTGGGGGGGGTTATGGTTTAACACTTGCCAGCAGCTTGGGGTTTTTTTCCTCATCCCTTTTGCACCTGCATGGGAAAAAACTCTTGGCAGGAGGGAGCTGCAGGAAGATGGGCTGGGACAATCCAGAATTGGACAACTGCGCTTTTCTTTGCCGTTGCTTTGTGCTCTGGCTGTTCTTTAACCCTTAGCCAAGAAAGAGGGAAATGTTACTGTGGTGCTGGATGTCGTGTCCACCCTCCAGTTCCTCTGCCATCCACTATGTCAAAATTTGAGTCTCCATTTCAATGCAAGGAAGCCAGACTTGCATGATCATGAATTCAGTGATGGTTTTCTTTCCCCATGGGAATCAAAGCCATTGGTTAATGACGAGTTGATTTGAAGGTTACAAAGGAGAAGTGGAAAATGGGATGTCTTGTCTGCAAGAGATTAATTTCCTATTCCATTGTCCACAGCCAGTTGGCAGCCAGTGTCAAGCTAGTTCCATCCTAAGCTAATGTTTTCCAGCTGGACAGTATTAGAACTGTGTTTTCAATTAGTATTTTTCCTGGGGTACTTAGGAGTAATAGAAAGTGATTTACCTGCAGGGAAGCAATTCCTATTAGAGGCTGCAGCTAGGCAACACGTAACTAGCTGCTTTGGTTTATTTGCCACTCAACAAATAGCCACTGAATCGCAAATCTACCACTAAATTTGCTTAGTTATTACAAAATCTGTTGGCTTCTCTCTGCAGCTCTTTGTGTGTTCAGAGGTGCTGAATATTGCAATTTTTTTCTAAGAGTGTTTAGCTTCCTTGGGTGCCTGGGACTCATCCAAGTGTCTGAATTGGTATTGCTGTAGTTCAGGCTTTTTTAGGGCTTGTTATCGAATTAATCTAAGTCTTGTAATCCTCTGCAGCCATTTTTAGAAGCTTTCCCGAAAGAATTTGGGAAGTTTATAATTTTGACATTGATTTCCACGTATCTTGAAGTTGCTGAAGGCAAGAAGTTACCTTGGAAAAAACATGCACAGCCTAGCAAGCAAATGCTGAGGTTGAGCAAAGCACTTACAGGGTCAACAAGAAAATTGTTGCATTGGGAAAAAATTATCCTCAAGCTGGAAAAAAAATTATTTTGGAATCTTTTAGAGCAGAGCTGGAGCAGCCATTGCTGTGCTGTGTTCAGGGATCCAGCACGTGAAGCCAGTGCTAAGGGGTGATTATCTTTGCATCTGTGATCCTTAGTTTCCTAAAGGGAAAGGGAGAAGCATTTGGTGAGCAAAATTCTTGTGAAGTTCATTTAGCACATTCTGTACCATTGTACCAATGTGCATTTAATTCTGCTGTTTGAGGGCTGCACTGCAAATCCCGAATCTGACAGCGAGCTGATTCCTTAAAAATAGCAGAAAAATACATGGGAAATAGCATCTTACTCTAGTAATTAGTTTGCTTTGTTATGGGAGAAAGTGCTTTTGAGTGGTTTAAAGGCTGCCAGAAGATCCCATCTGTTCAAGAAGTGCAGAGCTAAAGTGATGAGCTGATTTGGGAGTGGGTAGGGGGTACCACAGATTAATTAATATATTTTCAGTCTATTTCTATTTTGCATCCGAGTGATGCCCTTGTTAAATTCCTTTTATATTGCAATGAAGTTACAACCAGCAGTAAAGGAGTGGAGAAATGCTGTAAGTCCTGTGCCACAGGGTGCGGGGTTTGGGGAAGCTGCAGAGTGAGGAATGATTTGAAATGAAGCATCTGCCAGCTCCAGCACTTCTACAGGGTGAATTCATCTTAATTTTGACATGTAGCTTGATTTTGGGCTGTTTCATGCAGCTGGAGTTCAGTGAAGAACTAAGGGCCAAGGAACTGATGGTTTTTACAGCTTTTATCCTGTTCTGATTGTCACTCTTGATGACTCACTTTCCCCTTTACTTCACACATTGCTGACCTGCTTTTAGTCCATCAGATTTGCTGATGGACCAGCTTTTGTGACCTCTCCCAACCTACTCACCCACAGCGAGCTGGGTTAGTGCGAGTGTGGCAAGGATGGCTCCAGTGAGCTCAGTCTGGGGGTCCTGTGCAAGCAGGCAGATTTAGAAGGAGGGCAGGCTTGAGATGTGAGGTATAAAAGCCACGTTAAGCAGAAATGACCAGGCTGTGTCAAATCATAGAATTGGTAAGGCTGGAAGAGGCCTTTAAATCCCCATGTGCATTCATGAACACAGCACCACCACCGTGTTCACCATTAAACTGTCTTCAAGTACCACATCCACAAGGTTTTTGAACATTTCCAGGGATGGTGATGCCCATTTCCCTGGGCAGCCTGTGCCAATGCTTCACAACTCTTTCCATGAAGAAATTCCCCCTAATATCCAGTCTAAACCTCCCAAGGCACAACTTGAACCCTTTTCTTCTTGTCCGATCGAGATGTGTTAGAGGGGAACAGAGCAGCTTAGGGTTTTGCAAGGATGATATAAATAAGCTGAAAGTCATTCCTATCCTCAGAAGGATAGTAGTTGCAGGAAGGGGATGAAATTGAGGGGGGTAAATAAACTGAATAATCCTGCTCTGCTGTGGCAGTTGCTGGAGATGGATCACATGCAGCCTTTGAGGCCAGAAAGGCCAGTGTGGTTCTGCCTGACCCAGCTAAGTAGGCTCTGGGCTTCTCAACTTGCCTTTGGAAAGGCAGTTTAATTTCTAGAGTCTTATTTCTGGGCTTTCTGGCATTTACTGGTTCTAGGAGCTTTTCCATGCCTTAACACCAAGGAATTCCAAGGCTGTCAGTGTGTAGCTCTCCTTGTCTTTAACAAAACCCCTTCCATTCCCTAGACTCCCTCCTGCAGCATCGGGGTGACAAAGGAACACACAAGGAGGACACCCAAGCTTGTACTTTCTACTTGGTGTTTATTCCCCTTATGCTGGCCCACTTGTAGGGCATGGGAAAGTGTGGGATCCCCTTTGAAGGAATGCCAGTGGTAGGAAGGGAGCTGAGGTGCGTAAAGCAGATTAGCTGCACTAGAATTCCATACAGGCTGGCTGTGATCCCTCCTACCAAAACATCAACAAAAATACCTGACCAGACCTTCACCTCATTAATTATTTCCAGTTAACAAGTGCCCAGTATCTTGTTTTGATTTCTATTGCAAAATTAGGTAAAAAAAATTAGGGGAAACTTTCGCTACTCCTGTAATATAACATAGAATATGGATATTTGGAAGGGAGCTGTCATGAGATCAGAGAAATCTGTTAAGCCTGCCTTGTATTTAGGGAATATTTGGCTGATAAGTGATTTTAACTAGTTTTAGATTTGAAGACTGTAAACATTTCCGCAGGTTGGACCCTGATTTTAGCTGATAAGGAGGAATTTGCTGGAAGGAGGGGAAGGAGCATGAAGCTTCCCACAGGAGAAGGATTTTCTAAGTTCATTTTTTCCCCTCTAACGAGCATCTCTGATTGAAGTAGTAATAACACCAGCAGCTTCTCAACAGCATTGTCAAGGACTTATTTGCATTCATTTATGCCAAGTAGTTGTTTAGTGTGTTGTGTTTGCAATCTTCATCCGACTGTCCTATTTCGTTGGGTTTTTTTACTTCTCCATTTTTCTGTGCAAAAACCAGCTGAGTGCTTGGAAAGAACTGTAAAAGTCCTGCCACTTCACCCATACAAAATCAAAATAAATACCCACCATTGGCCATATACACACACACACACACACACACACATCCAGATTTGCTACCCATGGCCTCATCCATCCCCTCCCTGGGGCACGGCTGGGAATTGAGGAAGAAGGACGAGTGTTAGCATCCGTGAGTGGCAAAGCCCAAACTGTGACATGAGATTTGGTCATTTCAGGGGAACTGCCTTGGAGATCCAAATTCACCTCACAAAATCCTTCCCTTCAGCCCGAGCTGCAGGCTGGGTGCTGCTGGACTGACGCGAGCACGTGAAAATGAGAGCAGTTGTTAAATGAGGAGGGGGCAGACTCGGGCCCCTGTGCAGCTGGTGGCGTGTGGGCTCCAGATATGGGGTGCTCAGATCTGTATTTTCCATTTCAGGCTGTTAGCATCTATCTGAGGGTTTGAATATGATTTTTATTTATCTCCTCACATGCAGCAACCCTGTTTTGGGACCAAGTCAATTCATTCCCCAGCCCCTCTAAAATTCCAAGGTATATATCAGGGACAAGGTAAATGTAAATTTTTAATATAAACTCATTTACTGTGAATTATTGCTGGAAGTTCATTCATCTCTATCTTGCAGGACACACATATTACCCTGAGAATATTATTTTTAAAGCTTAATAATCTATTTTTAATAGGAAATTGCTTGTAACTTGTTTTGCAGATGTTCACTCAGCTTTTAATGGCACAATTTAAAAACTTGCAAATGGAATTTGACCCTTTTTCTACGGAGTGAAATCACCTGAACAAGTGAAATCAAATAATAAAATTGAACTGTTTGGGTAATGTTCCTTTTCTCATCCACCACCATAAGATTTTTCCTTTATTTTAATTTTCTTCCTGGAAATCGAAAACCATGTAAGAGTTATTTGATCAAACCACAGAAACATGTTTTCTTGTTAAGGAAAAAAATTCTCCGTGATATTTTTTTTAATACATCTTGAAGAGCAATATGCTGGCAGTGTATCACAGAACCTAAATAAAACTGATGCTGTGTTTATGAAATTATACAGAATATTTATTGTTCTAGCCATTAGCTTTATGTGATACATTATTAACTTTTTGAATTTGTCAACTAAAAGTAGCATAAATAGAAATAATGAGATGAAATAAAAATGTTTAGGTTGAGCATCACACAATTCAACCTGCTTGGGGAAAGGATTTCACCAAAAATTGACTCCCAAGGGAACTGGTGGTGTATTCCACACCTGGGTCACCTAGAAATAGCCCAGACAAATTCCTGGGAAATGCCCTGTTCATGTGGAAAATCCTGCTGGAGAAGCTGGACTAATTAAATCACCTGATACGTCTCTTATTGCTTTTAATGTCTATAATGGTTTACACTCTATGCATGCTAAATACACATCAAAAACCAGAAACACTGGAATTATTTGGCTTTATAGTGCTGGTTTGGGCCAGTGAAATCACCTGTGGAAAACAACTGACAGCAGCTTTCACTGCCTCCAGGAACAACGGGGTTGTGGCACCACTTAATAAAGTACCATTAACTTCCACCCAGAAAAGGGTGGTTGCTGTTTCCAGGCTAAGAGGGCTTGGCTGGCTTTTTGCTTTTTATTTGGCATTTGCTCTTTATTTGGCATTTGCACCATCCTGATTCTTGGAGTTCTTGGGGTTTTTCCCATCATTTTCATTGATTGTTGCTTTGCTGCTGTGGAGGAGCATGGAAAGACCTTTGCAGGGAAGGGTTCAGGTTGTTCAGTGCAGGGGATGGGGAATTCTGCCCTGCTCAGGTGAGAGCCCAGCTGCAGAGCTGCCCCAGCCCTGGGCCAGCAGCAGAAGGACGTGGAGCTGCTGGAGAGAGTCCAGAGGAGGCCCCGGAGCTGCTGCAGGGCTGGAGCCCCTCTGCTCTGGAGCCAGGCTGGCAGAGCTGGGAATGTTCCCCTGGAGAAGGGAAGGCTCCAGGGAGAGCTCCGAGCCCCTTGCAGGGCCTGAAGGGGCTCCAGGAGAGCTGGAGAGGGACTGGGAACAAGGGATGGAGGGACAGGAGCCAGGGAATGGCTTCCCACTGGGAAAGGGGAGATTGGGGCGGGATATTGGGAAGGAATCCTGGCTGGGAGGGTGGGGAGGGGCTGGGCTGGAATTCCCAGATTTGCTGGGGCTGCCCCTGGATCCCTGGCAGTGTCCAAGGCCAGGCTGGACACTGGGGCTGGGAGCAGCCTGGGACAGTGGAAGGTGTCCCTGTCCATGGCTTTAAGATGAGGTTTAAGGTCCCTTCCAACCCAAAGCACTCCAGCATTCTGTGATCAGCTCCATGAAATTGTCTCTCCGGTGCACTGGAGGCACCATTTTCTGCATTCCTTTGAGGACAAGCGGTACCTCAGGGCAGGGGCCTGGCGGCTCAACCAGCTGCAGTTGTCTGTCCATGGCCGTTGACCGTGGTCTTTGTCCACCCACTCCAGCACCAGGGCTCTGTTCTCCCCTGTTTCTGCTCCCAAGGTGGGACTCTGCTGTTCACCTCTCGAAGCAGTCCTCTTGTGCTGAGTGTCTGAGAGATGCACCTGATTTGAATAGATTTGAATAATGACTACTTTATTGTGCCATTAAGCCTTCAGTAAAAAGAAACGGCTTCTGTAATTCAGCAATGGGTTTATCAAAATACTCTGAATGGAAGTTGCTGGCAGAGGCAGGTTTTAAGCATCTGACAGAAGTTGTTGCAAAGTTTGGAAATGCACCTATTTTATATATTTTTTTTAAGTTTGCCCTTCAAAGCCATCTATCATATCTGATCTCTGCTTTCCAAGTCCACTCAAAATCTTCTTGCAGGAGAACAGCTTGGATCTGCATCAAGAGGGTATGGAGCTGTCAGGAAAGGTTTAGGCTGGAGATCAGGGAAAGGTTCCTCATCCAGAGGGTGCTGGGCGCTGCCCAGGCTCCCCAGGGAATGGTCCCGGCCCCGAGGCTGCCAGAGCTCCAGGAGCGTTGGGACAGCGCTGCAGGGATGCCCAGGCTGGGGTTGTTTGGGGGTCTGTGCAGGTCTGTGCTGTTCCAGGGGCTGGACTCGATGGTCCCTGTGGGGTCCTCCCAACTCTGGGGATTCCATGATTCTATGGTGAGAGCACTCAGAAACCACTTGAGTGGGGAAAGAAAGGAGACCTGAGCTCTTCTGAGGTCTCTCCACCGAAATTCCACTTGATGAAGCCAGCCAGCTCCTCCTTAGACCGTTTGTGCCTTGGTGGCACCTCCGTGGGTCACATCAAACACAGGCAGGGCAGGGCAGGGCTGGCGGCGGGCGGGATCCGCAATCCAGGTCGCAGTGAGGTTGCTGGCTCCAATCTCACATTTTCCCCCGAGTGCAGATCCGGTCCCTGCTCCAGCGCTGGGTTCTGTGCCTTGCAGAGGGCACAGCGTGTCCTTCCCTCCCGGCTGACCTCCTCCCTGCAGCCGATTCCTCACTCCGTCACTCGCTCTGAGTCACTCCTCCTGGCCCGGCGAGCACCGCTCACAGACGAGATGCACAGTGAGTCACAGTTCAGAAAACAGGTGCCTGAACTGGGGCTGTCAAAAATAAATGTGCAGGACTTGATTCTTTAGGCTAGTTTTTATTGTTATTAACTGCAGCTTGTCTTGGGAAAAGCTGGGTTTGATGGACAATAGGCCATTTTTTTCCCTTTTAGTTTTAAGATGGAGCTTAGCTGCAGCAAAGTGATGTTGTGCTTAATTCCTTCCAAATTAGTTTGCAACTGCCTGACAGATTTTGGGTGCATCACTATCCTAGCTGTGCATGGCTGAGAGAAATAAAGTTCCCCATGCAGGGAAATATTAACAGTAGTTTACTAACCTTCATCTCTTTGGGGGTTGTTCAGCCTGGAAAATAAAAGCTTTTGGGTTGACCTAATTGTAGCCTTTCAGTATCTGAAGGGACCATCAGGAAAGATGGAGACTGATTTTACAAGGGCCTGGAGTGACAGGACACAGGGAATGGCTCCCCACTGCCAGAGGGCAGGGATGGATGAGATATTGGGAAGAAACTCTTTCCTGTGAGGGTGCTGAGGCCCTGGCACAGAGTGCCCAGAGCAGCTGGGGCTGCCCCTGGATCCCTGGCAGTGTCCAAGGCCAGGCTGGACATTGGGACTTGGAGCAGCCTGGGATGGTGGAAGGGGTCCCTGCCCACTGCTTTAAGGTCCCTTCCAACCTAAATCACTCGGTGATTCTGATTCTTTTCTGAGCAGGTTGACAAGGGAAGGAAGGAGGCTCAAGGGCCACGTCCCATCCCCAGCTATTCGTGCTGTGGAACCAGGAGAGCAGAGAGGAGGAAGATGTGCGACCTTGAGGATCAAAATAAAAATCCCATGGAAAGGGAGGATTGTGCCCACAGGGGCTCATAATGAGAGTTTCTGCTGCACACTCAGGCTTCATTAGTTGGAAAGGGCAGAGGAGGAGAGAGGGTCTTGCCTGGAGCTGAGAGATGAGCTAAATTCCCCTCGAAGTTCCTTCAGCTCCATGACTGAGAGCTATATAATGAACAACTTCTGTTTCTATTTTATGATGTGCAGGAGACTCAGGGTGATTTTGATACCACAATAGAGGCACTGTCAGAGCCTGAAATGCCTCTCAGGTCACTGGTGGTTGAGAATGAGGTGCAGAGGGGGGCTCTTGGAGAGCTGGAGGAGGCAGTGCTTGTGTTCAGAGAAGGAATTCAGAGCATTGCTCTTCCAGTTGATCCAAAAGAAGGCTGAGACGTACAGCAGAGTAAAGCCCAGGGAGAGGGTTGAGGCACAGAAGAACGTCAGACAAATTAATAAACTGAGCTGTGAAAGATTTGAGGTTAAAAGAAAGTTTCTGGTGGCAGAGTGGTGAGATCCAGGACCACGGAGCCGCTGGAAAGGTCCCAGAGAGGTGATGGCACAGGCTGAAAGTGTAACTACTTTTAAAGCAGAGAATTGTGCTTTAACGTGCCACTGCCTGCGTTAGTGGAGGGCTGGATTTGGTGACTCCTGAGATGGATTTTCCAGCCTCCTGTTTCTGCAGGTTGGCTGGAGGATGCTGAGTGTGCTGCTGAGCATCCTCATGGGCTGGAAGGGACTCTAAAGGTCATCTTCTTCCATCGTCTGCCATGGGCAGGGACACCTCCCACTGTCCCAGGCTGCTCCAAGCCCCAGTGTCCAACCTGGCCTGGGACACTGCCAGGGATCCAGGGGCAGCCACAGCTGCTCTGGGCACCCTGTGCCAGGGCCTCAGCACCCTCCCAGGGAACAATTCCTGCCCAATATCCCATCCATCCCTGCCCTCTGGCAGTGGGAAGCCATTCCCTGGCTCCTGTCCCTCCAGCCCTTGTCCCCAGTCTCTCTCCAGCTCTCCTGGAGCCCCTTTAGGCCCTGCAAGGGGCTCGGAGCTCTCCCTGGAGCCTTCCCTTCTCCAGGGGAACATTCCCAGCTCTCCCAGCCTGGCTGCAGAGAAGGGGGACTCCAGCCCTTAGAGCACTTCCTTGGCCATTAATCCATTAGGAGTTAAAAACAAATACATTAAAAAGTATTAAAAAATAAAATCTCTTCTTATTCAGTTGCTCCTTCATTCTCTTCCCCCCATCACATCTCTGCGTGGTCTTTGCTGCCCATTCTGCTCAGTGCTGAGGGTGAGCACGAGAACTCCCTGTAACCCCAAGTGCCATCCTCCAAACTCTGGGATTCAGCAGAACTGTGTTATTAACAGTAGAGTAAGTAAGATAACTTGAGTCTCTCCAAAAGAAAATCGACTTTGTGTTCAGTTCTTGCTGCCCCCCATATGCCAGAAGTCCGTGGGCTCTATTCCTGCAGGTGCCTTCTCCGTGCTCTCTCCGTTACCTCTGGCAGTTGAGTCCCTGTGGGATACAGCACCAGGATGTGCTTGTTTGCTTGCTGGGAAAAGCTTTATTCTGAGTTTGATCCCTTCGTTGGGGGTGGGGAGATGAAGAAATCTGCTGTCATAAACCAGGCAGGCGGCAGCTTCCATCATCCAGCCGTGCAGCATGTATTTATCTGCCTTGCACAGACCAACAAATCCTGCTGCAATCATTGCAGTAAATGTGAGATATGGAAAGTTTTAAGTTTCATTTTGCTTGCTGTCGTCTCCTTTTGTCTTTTTTATCGAGCAGCAGTAATTTAACAGCATGTTTGACTCCTGTTCAGGCTTTTTCATGGCTTACATTGCATTGAGTTTCTGTTGAACATTTGAGTACTGTGGTGTAGTTTGATGCCTGATGGAAAAAGCACTAATTATTTCATTAATACCAGAGTGGAATTTGTCCATACTAGACAAGAAAACAGAAAGCACTGAGCGTATTGGGTAAAATAGTGTTTCTCAGCTTTTTTAGCTGATGTGGAACAAAAGAAGAAACTCTCCTGAACCTGTACTCATTGGTGAACACTTGCATCCTCACCTTACTGTTGTTGCATCCCACAATAGTGCTGATCCTGTGTGATCGTTGAGTGGGACTGGGGCAGGCTCAGGTGAGAACATACTTTAGTGTCTGGGCTGAGCTGTTGTATTTTGGCTTTCCAATGACATACTGAAGTTGGCTGTTGATCATTCAGGGAAAATCTTCACAAGAGTGCAGTGGGAGGGAGGTGGTCACAGACCCTGAGGGGCAGCGAAGGACCCAGTCCCCTGCTCCTCCAGGGTGGGACAAAGCTGACTGCCCATTATATATTAGAATCACAGACTGAAAGGGCCCTTAAAGCCCATCTCATTCCACCCCCTACCATGGGCAGGGACATCTTCCATTAGACCAGGTTGCTTCAAGCCTCGTCTAACCTGGCCTCGAACACTTCTGCTTGTTCTCGGGAAAATGTTCTCTACTGCGTTAATGCATAGAGTGCTGTTAAGGTGGTGATTGGACTTAAATTCTGGAAATAGAATTTGGAGTTCCGAATCGCCGTGGTCGGGCGTGCTGATATCAGTGACATGCTGCTGATGGGGTCGATGGAAGAAAACCCTCAATCCTGTTGATTGCATAAGCTGCTCCTTTGTTATTGAATTTAGGGAGAAATACAAGCCTCGTGTAGTGCTTGACTTTTTAATAGCCTGATTTTTATTAAGTGAATGTGCTTTCTTGTGATGACTCGTGTTTTGATTGTTGCTGACAGTGGTTTTAGCTTTGCTGGCTGTGTGCTGGAAATTCGCCAAGCACAGCAGCGTGGTTCATGGTGGTTCATGCCCTGGAGCTTGTACGAGCTGAAAAAGCGGTGCTGGGGGAAGAGGGAGGGGGCAGCACACTGTTAACATTTGTTTTCTCCCATTGCTTCCCTCACCGCAGACTGTACCAAAGCCGATCGCACTGGAGCCCTGCTTTGGGAACAAGGCAGCCGTCCTCTCGGTGTTCGTGAGGCTGCCTCGAGGCCTTGGGGGTATTCCACCACCAGGACAGTCAGGTGAGGATTACTGTTGTCTCTGATGGCTTGGAATTAACTCTATGCTCCTTCCCCAGCCTTACAGATTCACCTTTCCTGGTCCCACAAAAGCTGCTGTAGCCACAGTTCAGCTTGGGCTGTGCTCGAGGTATTTCAGGCTCCCTGGTTTGGGCCCTGCTGGCTTCCAACATAAGCTTTGAGTTAATTACTCGGGTCAATTGATGGATGAACATTTGATACCGGACTACACTTTAATTAAGAGCTGGGGGGGGAAAGAGGGATCTGGTACAGACATGTTTGCAGTAGTTACTTGTGAAAGTAACGTGTCACAGAACCATGGAAAGGTTTGAGTTGGAAGAGACCTCAAAGACCATCCAGTTCCAGCCCTTGCCATGGGCAAGGACTTGTAGTGACAGGAGAAGGGGGAATGGCTTCAGACAGTGGGCAGGGTGAGATGGGATATTCTTCCCTGTCAGGGTGGGGAGGCTCTGGCACAAGTTGCCCTGTGGCTGCCCCATCTCTACAAGTGCTCCAGGCCAGGTTGGACGGGGCTTGGAGCACTCTGACATAGTGGAAGTTGTTCCTGCCCGTGACAGAGGGTGGAACTGGATGGTCTTTAGGGTGCCCTTCAACCCAAACCATTCCATGACTCCCTGATCTGCCATGAGGCGGTTGCAGAGGTGATGTATCCATGGCAAGTGCAGTGAAACCTCCTTGCACATTTGCTTTCAGGTTTATTGTAGTCCATCTACTATGCAGAGAAAGGCACCTTCAATATTAAGAGTTCAGGCTTCAATATTTACCAGTAATACCCACCCTTATTGCGTCTTTTCCTCCTGCTGTTTCTTCTAATTAAACATGCAGTATTTCAGCTCCTTTCAGAATATTGGCTGGATTTTAATTCTTAAGCCAAAACACTTTTCTAGTTTATTAAAAAAATTCTACAGATTTTGTGGCCTGGAGGGATTTTCTCAGCTGTTTCTGAAGGATTTGTTGCTGTGGCTGTTCTGTTCCCCGACGCTTTGTTTCACTGCCCCAGGTCTCGCAGTGGCCAGCGCACTGGTGGACATTTCACAACAGATGCCAATTGCCTACAAAGAGAAATCGGGCGCGATACGGAATCGGAAGCAGCAGCCCCCTGCACAGCCAGGAACCTGTATTTGATGCATGGACATCAGAAACTGTCTAGGGTTTTAAACAGAATGGAAAAGTAATACCAAGGAGGAGAGGAGGAGAGGAGGAGAAAGATTTCCATGTTGTGTCCCAAGAGACTAGAAGCACCCGGAAAAAAACACAACTTCCTTGAACCCAGTTTTTTTCTCTCATCTACGTGCTAGTTGGCTTTATTTGACAACTGCTCCACTTAAGTTTTACTGACACATGGCTTCAGATTGCTCCTTTGTTTTCTTCAAGTTTAAAGCAAAATAATTTTATTGCAGGTGCGGTAAGGTCCGATGCCGCCATTCCTGGTCAGTGTAAATACAACAGTAGTCCAATATGAATGACACTCAGGTTTCTACATGGGAAGTGCTTTGTAGTTCATGTATTTATCAAACTGTACAAAAAGAAAAAGATCCAGTGTTTACAGGTGTCAGCTCTCAACACATAAACACTACTATTAATCTTCAAAGCATCTTCATCCTTTGTTTTCATTTAATATTTAATTGTTCCCTAATTATTTCAGTGGAACTCTCTTCCAGGCACAGCCTTTTTGTAGTTATCATGGTCCAGAATGCAAAAGCTGGGGTGGTTTAAAGGTTGATGTTGCTCAGACCACGTGAAATAACTGGAAAGTTGGAGGTTGCTTTGGAAAGACTCAGTGTTTACATAGTCTTAACCTGCTTGGAGTACACCACACACAAGTGCCTAGACTTGAACAGATCTAGGGAGTGAGGAGACTGCTACACACGCTGCTTTTTAACAGAGTTAAATTCCTTTCAAAGGTATGTATGCTCTCACATGTAGAGTCACCCAAGGCACTCTGTGTCCTCTGTCCCGTGCAGTCAGAGGAAAATCACATTTTCCTGACCAACCAACTACTCACCCAGATGGAAATATCTGGAAGGAACGTAGAGTTTCAGTATCTCATAAGAAAACTCCCGGTTTCACCAGCATTTTCATAGAAGCAGTCTGTGTTCCAGGTCAGATGCATCATGTTTTTCTGATTTTGGCCTCTTTCCTCCCTGTTCCCTCTCACCATCCTTCTGGATGAGAGCTGAGCTTGGAGGCATTGCTCCTCAGTGCTTATGATTTGCTCCATCTTCTTACAGGGTGTAAAAAGCAACACTCCGGGTGCCAGATCACTTGAGGATGAAGTGAAAAAAGAACTTTACATAAAATCACGCAGAGCAGCTTTGTTTTGCCACAGGTTTGAGTTCGACACGATCAGATCCTGGTATTTCCTGCTGGGCTTGAGCTCTGTTAGATGGTGAGGAAGTGGCTGGTTGGTGAGAAGATGAGACTTACAAACAGCAAAGAGAAGGTTTGGCGTTTGCGGGGTGCATCAAACCATCTGAACGTCTCTGACAAGTTGGGATAGTATTTTGAGGCTCAAGGCTGGACTTACCCACCCATCTGTGTGTGGTGATGCCCAGTGTCCCCCTGGAGCTGGGAATGTGGCTCAGGGCCAGGGCCACAGGACGTTGTGGTGCTGCAGCTGGTAGGAAGATGTTAGTGAAGATGCCAAACGAGGTGTGTAATTATGGCTGCATCACAGTAGTTGTGGATTCATCCAGGTCACGGCGTTGGTGGGTTCTGTTGAGGACATCTGATCTTTATTAAATGGAGAAGTATCACATTGAAGGGAAGTGCTCTTGGATCTGGCCAGGTAGCACCTTTCCAAACTGAAACCCAAATAACTGCATCTTTTCTGTGCACGTTCTGGTGATCGGTCACATACCAGCCACTCATTTCTGGGGTTTTTTATTCCTAACCATGTATTTTGAAGAAGCTCTTTGGAGCCTGGCAGCAGCGCAGTAAAGAGGTGAATTGCTGTGTGTGTCCGGACAGTGGTGATGGGAACAGCCTGATGGTTTAAGGACTGTGGAGGATGATAATTCTGATTTAATGTGTCATTTAACAAGTGCAATGGGACTGCAAAAAAAATTGGGACTGCAGAAAAATATTCTGAAAAAGTGCATTATATATAAAAATATATATGTAAGTGCATCTGTTTCTAAACTAGCAGCTTAAATGCTCTCTGGGAAGAAGGAATTATGAGAGGAAGAGGGTTGAGCTTTGTCTTAGAATGAAGGGATTTAGGCAATTTAAGTTTTACCTGATGCACGGATTACCTCAGACAGATTCATCTCCTGGTAATACTTTCTCACTTGCTCAGTGATAGGGTTAATCTGAACTGGAGAAATAAGACTGGACTAAAACCCCTCCCCTGTTCCTATGTGTTTTCAGCCATGATGCACATCCTCATGTTTGCAGATTTCTTCTTGCTGTTTTTGGTAGGAGAACTGCCAGCCCAGATGGTGAAAGCCCCTGTGCTTGAGTTTCCCTCTTCAGGACAGCACCTGAGCAGGTGCTTAAAGTTGTTGGGTTTTCCTGATCAGAAATAGCTTTCAGAACTGTAGGCCTGGAGGGGTGATAGATTTTTACATTAATAAAAAGACATAAATATGGAGTTTGGGACGTTTTCTCACTCCTGGAGTGCTGGGCTATTTGGTCTGCAAAGGCTACAGTGTGCCCAGGAGTGTGGCCAAAATGAGGTGTCAGATACTGGAAAAATGAGCAAAAATGATCAAAGTCAAGGTTTATCAGAACCAAAAAATGTAAATGGAGGGACAAGAGTTACTTATATAAATAAAAGGAACCAGCTCCTTCAGGATGTAACTCTGCTCTGCATCTGATCTCCACCCTGATGAGGGAGAAGAGAACTCTCATACATAGCTCTGCTGCAGTTTCATCCCAGCTTAGAGGTAAACAGGGAAAAAAGTGGGAAAGGATAGGGGAAAGAAGAATTGCTGGTGGTTTATCACCAGGCCGGTGTCAAAAGTGAAGGATTTTTGGGTTTATTTCATTTGGCGATAAGGTGAAGGAGAAAGAACAACCTTATTTCATGGAAGAATCTGTAAATAAATGACAAATGACACACAGATTTTGCACTTGTACATAAACTCTACAGTAACGTGCAGAACATGGAGAGATTTAAAGTGTATATAAACCAGAAAAAATATTGAATGTATTTTTGATGCATTTTAAATGATGTATGAGTTTTGTCTTAATAACTCCTTCATCTGATCAGTATTAGATAACTTTCCAGAGCTTTAAACATCAGATTATATCGCGATATCTTGCAAAGCAGGGAGACATAACTTGACTGTTGTGTGTTCAAATGCATTTCACTTAAATGTAGAAACCAAGGAAAGTAATGGCTTTTCCATTTGAAAGGGGGGAAAGCAACACTTAGAGACAAGTAATAAATGTCCTTAAAGTAGTCATTACGTGGAGGATTAAATCAGTAGTTTAAGGCCTTTGTTACTAAAATTGTGGCAGTGTTTCCATTCAAAATCACTATTTTTAGGTGTTTATAACTGGCTGAAATTCAGCATTTGATGTCTCAACCCTCAGAACATTTTTATTCTTTGAGAAGAGACTTTAAAAAAATTAATAATAAAATTTCAGAACTGTTGGGGCCCTTTTATTCTAGAAAACAATGGTGCCGGTGGATCTCCAAATAACACACTTTTTTTTTTTTTAATTCACCATTTTCCATGTCTTTTAGCCCAGAATTTTCTCTGGACTTTTGTAGCATAACTTTGCCATGCTCTGGCTCAATATTTTGGATACAAGAAGATTTATGAGACACAACTTTTCAGTTGTTATTAACACTCTCCCTGGGCTTAAAACGCATCGTATTGAAATTACCAAAATAAAGCTATTTATGGTGGGGTAATGCCTGTGATTAACATCAAGCCATGGCCTAAAATGTCCCAAAATTCGATGGTGTGGTCCCACGGACGTGGCAGCCTCCGCTGGCAGATGCACACTCCTTAGGGGCAGTTCGTGTACTGAAGGTTGCTCAGAATCACCATTTCTCCGCAGAAACGGTACCCAGATCCACAGGCACTGCCTTTGTGGGATGGTGGTAAATGGCAGCTCGGCTTGCTTGGCCCTAAATGAGCTGGAAGGAGGGTTTGAGGCTGAAATCAAACTTTGGGCCTTTTCCATAACCCGCTGGAATTCCAGCGCCACAGAGCTGGGCTGCCCCCCGTCCTTTGCTGCTCCAGGTGTTCCCCGCTGCTTTTCCTTTTCCATGAGAGCCTGAGTGAGGGACAGGCATCAGCTGCATCTCGGAACCCTAAACCCCTTCCCACTGCAGACAGGGAGCTGCTGCATGGTGAGAGAGCAAGGAGCAGACTGCGTGCCCGGAGCTCCTCTGTGCCCGCAGTGAGCGGCGGCTGCTCTGCCTCTGCCTCTGCCGGGTGGCTCCGCCTGGGCGCGCTATCCGGGGAGGCGAGGGCAGGGGCTGGCCGGGCAGGGCTCCCCCCGGGCCGGGCAGAGCCCCGCCTGGACCGGGCAGAGCTCCGGGCAGAACCCCCCCCAGGCCGGGCACAGCCCCTCAGGCCGGGCAGAGCTCNGGCCGGGCAGAGCTCCTGGGCAGAGCGCCGGGCCGGGCAGAGCTCCTGGGCAGAGCGCCGGGCCGGGCAGAGCCCCGGGCAGGGCTGGCCGGGCACAGCCCCTCAGGCCAGGCAGAACCACCCCCCCGGGCCGGGCAGAGCCCCGCCTGGGCCGGGCAGAGCCCCTCAGGCCGGGCAGAGCCAGAGGGAGCTGGGGGACCTCAGTGAGAAGGTGCTCGCCCGGTGCTGGGACTGCGGAAGGAAAGGAAGGGACGCCTTGGGGTTGTGCTCCTCATTTTTGGATGTGTTCTTTGCAATTTTAGTCAAATTCCTGCTTTTCCTGTCGGTAGCTGCTGAAAGGATCTGAGTTTCCATGCCAGGACTACTACAATATGTGTATATGCTGGGTTTTCTGCGTCAGGGCAGGTTTTGTTCAGTCTGTTTCTTTGTTCTGACACTACACACAGACTATTTGTGTGCGTCTTCCAGGTACTAGAATTCTTTAGACATTTCCTCTCCATTTAGTATTGATTCCACAAACCTCACCAGTAGAAAGAAGGAAAAAAATAACAATTGTCGCAGGGTGTATCATATGTCAGTCCATTTAAAAAAAAAAAAGAAAAAAAAGTTTTATATTACTCTGAAATTTGTGCACAATAAATGTTCTTTAAACTAAGATCCTCAAATTAATTGTATTCTGGATTTTTTTCCCTCTTTGTTCTGTAATTATTTATGATTCTTATCTGTGTTCAGACTTGAGCTTAGTTTGTTAATATGTATAATTTAGCATTTATTGCATTCATATGTAAATAGGAGCAAGTATTGTAAACTATTTCATTGCTGGGGTTGTGGGTGTTATACATACACACATTTAGGATTGCAGTTTTTTGGTATAATTTTTTGTATTGTAAAATAACAGCTAATTTAAAGCCGGAATGAGAAAATTCTTGGGAGGTCTGTGCATTTTAAATACAAATGTGAAGTACATGTATATAAATAAAAGTAAATAAGGCAAATCTTTCCTCTGAAATAAAAAGTAGATGATCTGGTTAAAATTTTTTCTCTTGTTATTTTTATCTATTTTCTTAAGATGGGGGAAAAAAACAATTCAAGGTGGTTTTGAAAGCTTCTGGCAGGGGTGAGGGTGAGTTTCTCCTGTGGTGAGGGTGGGTATCAATGGGCTCCTGCCAGTTGCTGAATTTGGGAGTAGGAAGGAGGGACGTGTCCTCTGCCAGAGGATGGGGGATGCATCGGTGTGATTCAAAGAGTTAAATCTGTAGATTTTAAAGGTAGAGACCGTCATTAAGTAGTTTCCATTTCTACCCTCAGGTTCACCTTCCCCCAGGTGCCTTAGGGCAGCTCCTGGTGCCTGATCTCCGGGGCTGTCTCTGAAGGGTGGGAGAAGGGAGGAGAATCCCCACGCGGTGTTGGAGTTTCCAGTATGTTAAGGGTCTTTGCCAACCTAACTAATTCTGTGGTTGTATGGAAGAAGGGGCTTGTCCTCCACGCAGGTCGCTTGGGATGGCCAGGGTTGAAGGAGGAGTTGATTTGCTCCCACCCCCTCAGCACTGCTGCCGTAGGTCCCAGCTGTCACGGTACAACTGGTCCTTAACTGGTTTGGCTGGACGGTCTTAAACGTCTTTTCCAACCCAGATGATTCAGTGATTCCACAGTCCCAAAACTTCTGCGCTCAGGGTTTAAACGGTCACAGAATGTCCCAAGCAGGAAGGGACTCACAAGGATCAAGTCCAACCCCTGGCCCTGCACAGACCCCCCAACAACCCCACCCTGGGCATCCCTGGCAGCGCTGTCCCAACGCTCCTGGAGCTCCGGCAGCCTCGGGGCCGGGACCATTCCCTGGGGAGCCTGGGCAGTGCCCAGCACCCTCTGGATGAGGAACCTTGCCCTGATCTCCAGCCTGAGCCTGCCCTGGCCCAGCTCCAGCCATTCCCTGTCCCTGTCCCAGAGAGCAGAGATCGGAGCTGCCCCTCCACTGGCCCTCATGACATAACCCCAACAGAACTATAAAATCTCAGCCCCTTCCCTTTCTATCTCTCACTAATAATTATTTTTCAGTAAATTTCTTTGTTTAAATCCAAGGAGGGAAATCTGCCCTCCCTGGAAACTGTATCACCAGTTTTGCTGATGATTTATCAAATGTTGGCACCAGCTGATGTTTCAGACACACACAAAAGCTGGAGAGGGATGTCGGAGGTGGCCACTCCTCTCCCACCTCTGGCGCAGCAGCCGGTGTAGCAGGACACCTCCCGCCACAGGAACTTAGCTGTTGGTTGTTAGCTGGTGCAAGGCTCCTCATCTTTCACAAAAGCTTGCAGTTTGGTGGAATACCTCACTAAAGCCCTCCTGTCTCATGGTTATTCAGGCACCACGGAAGTGACCCTCCCAGCTGACGATAAACATCTTGCTGTGGAAGCAAGATTATGGAAGGATAAGGTGGAATTTCTGACTGACAGGCACTCCACTTTACAACCTATAAAAGCTACACCAAACTTTCACAAAGCAAAAGTCTTCTGCACATGCCCTAGAAATTTCTGGGTCTTTTCCCTCAAGTTGGGACACTAATTTTGTGGTTACTCTCTCGAGGGCTGAGTGGAAGGACTCTGGGTACCCCATCATCAGTTGGTGGTAAGTTACAGTGACTCCTGCTCTCTACTGTGTCTTTGCTAGCTGTAATGCAGGTACCTTTATGTCGTGCACTATTTTATGTAATCCCAGTAGTTCTCTTGTTTTGTACTGTGCAGTAAGTAACTGTTTAAGGCCTTTTGTCTGTTGCCTCCTGTCTGTTCAATAAATAACTCATTTTGTAATAGCCCTAATTGGCCAGCCTGAAGAACTTGTAAGCCAGAGGAATTGAGGTGCAGGTCACCTAAGCTGAGCTGCTGCCAAAAATCTGAGCCTGAGGCAGGGCTTGTCTAAAGCTGTCACTTGATCCGTAACACCCAGGCATCCAGAGTCCGAGCCCCGCCGGGACGCAATCCGTTGTTCTCCATTTATTTTTATGTCACTCTCTAACTTTGAAATTAAGCACTGCTGGGATGAAGCAGAGGTGAACCTGACATTTGTGAGCCATGAAGGTTTCAGCCATTGTCGCCTCCGAAGATTGTTGTGCTGCTTCATTCCATGGCATTAAACTGGGATGCAGAGCCCAATTCCCAGCAATTGCTGCAGAGCTGAGCGGAGGATGCCAGGCTGACAGCACAGCGTGGGGTGTCCAGCCTTGAAATGAAATGGGCAGGGGGTAATGGTTTTAAAGCTGCTTTAAGTTTATTTTAGACAGCAGGAAAAACCACAGAGGGATGAGGCCAGTTTTCATCACTGCTCTGATTTTTCTTGTGTTGTAGCAAAGAAAAGAGGTTTGAAGGGAAGGGAGGGAAGAGAGCATGGAAGTTTTCCAAGGCTTTGTGGACATCCAGGATGATGATCTTTGTCATCAGCTGTCAGTAATGAATGGTTTTGGGTAAGGAGCCAGAGAGGAATTTGCTGTCTAGCTTTTCTTTCCACTAACCTTAAATATCAACCACCTACAAGAAGAAGGGACTTTAAGTCTTTTTAAAAACTTTAATTTAACTCCCCCAGAAATCCTGTACTGGAGGCTGGGTGGTGATTCCTCCACCCAAGAAAAGATGGGGTTTGGAGCAGCTCTTGGGTAGTTCCACATCTCTGGTTGGTGGTAAATCATCTACAACACAGCAAGAGCACCAACATTTCCTTTTTTCCCTATTGATGGGAAGAGAGGAGGACGAGAGGTGTACAAAAGAGCCAGAGTTCCATAGCTAATGCATTGCCATTTGGGCAAAAAGAATTAGCAGATGTTCTTGAGTTTCTCCCTGGGGTTTTTGGTTTCTGAATTAATCAAGCAGCAAACAGGGATTGCAGGGACAGAGTGGAACCACTGAGATCTTTCCACAGGCATAAGGTGGGGGGAGATTTTCTAATGAGGTGGCGGCACCTGCTGATGAGTTTTCCACCTGGTAACGAGGCTTCTGGGCCCAGGTGTCAGCATCACTGGAGGTGGGCAGAGCTCCCAGCGTTCCCCACTGCAGGATGGCTGGGAACAGCAACTCCTCCCCAGGCCGTGTCAGAGAGCCCCAGCACCCTCGGGCACACGATTTTGGGACACCATCATCACCCTGCGGAAGCTCTGAGGTAAGGCACACAATGTCCTAGAGGCTCCTCTTCTCCTTGGTGACTCCAGAGGCTCAGTGAAAAACTTGGGATTTGGGATCTGCACTAAAGGTGCCTCAGAAGAGGTAAATACTCCCCACAAACAAAGAGCAAGATCTGAGGGCTCAAACTGCATTGAAATTGGATGTTTTTCAATGGCATGTAGGGTTAGGACGAGGGGGAATGGCTTCCCACTGCCACAGGCAGGGATGGATGGGATATTGCGCAGGAATTGTTCCCTGGGAGGGGGGGCAGGCCCTGGCACAGGGTGCCCAGAGCAGCTGTGGCTGCCCCTGGATCCCTGGCAGTGCCCCAGGCCAGGCTGGACACTGGGGCTGGGAGCAGCCTGGGACAGTGGGAGGTGTCCCTGCCCATGGCAGGGGTGGCAGTGGATGATCTTTACAGCCCCTTCCAACCCAAATTATTCATGATTCTGTGATCAGCTGCAGGACCAGGCCCTTCCTTCCCTCTCTTCTCTGTGTTCCTGGGCCCTCACTCAGGCCACATGCATCACTCAGAAACCCAGTCTGCAGGGAATTTAGCAAAAAACCACCGACTGGGACACACTGGCTCTACCAAGAAGGACAGCATCTTTCTCCTCTTTATTTCCCTGCTGCTGACAAGAAGCACAGGTGCAGCTCCCTGAGCCCACAGCGTGCAGGGCTGGGGCTGTTCCTGATCTCCCCCATTCATGGTGACCAGCAGTGCCATAGGAGGATGGGATTTAATCTCTCCTGGTCCTCATGCTGATCCCTAAATTCCGTTTGGAAGCAGAACTGTAGTGGGTAGGTCTGGGTTGTGATGGCCGATCGTGAAGTACTGTCTGGATGGGGAATTGGAGCAGAGCACAGACAGAGCTGGGGTCTCCATCCATCCCACCTGCAGCTCGCCACTGTTTTATCAGCTCTGCTTTCCAGGCTGCAGCCACAGCGTGCCTCCAACAGAGTGACTGCCAGGATTTCCATTGACATGTTTCCTGGGATCCTGGCTCCCACCAGAAATCATTTCCACTTCTCCTTAGGAAAAAAACCCGCAAAATGACTTGAACATTTTTCATGTCAGAGCTAACTCTGCAGCTCTTCCCTTTGGCAAACATCCACTGTTTCCACAGAAATTCAGTGTTTTAATAACTGAAGCAAGATGCCTCCATCCCTATCAGCATTTTAGCACCGTTTGCTTGGAGATAATGTGTGGTAAATTGTTGTTTCTGATTTCAACATCCCCTTGCAGCAGTTGAACATCAGCTGCAGGGTTTTACTTGTGCTGTGTCTGCAGTCCCGCTGTGATGGGGGCTGTGGGTCCTGTCTGCAGGTCTCTCCTCCACACCTCCAGTGCTGCCCAGGCTCTCATCTGTCATGGAATTGTGGAATGATTTGGCTGGAAGGGACTTTAAAGACTGTCTGGTCCAAGCCCCCTGCCGTGGGCAGGGACACCTTCCACTGTCCCAGGCTGCTCCAGCCCCTGTCCATCCTGTCCTAGGGGCTACACGGGTTGTAAGACCTTTTCTCTGGGAATGTGGAAAAATCGCTTCCTCTGCTCTTTCCTCAGTGTTTGATGTCTGTGGCTGTAGGAGGCAGCGGTGCTCAGTTTTGTTGTGGGCACAGCCAGCAACCCCAAAACCATACCCAGACCCAGAGATGGGGCAGAAGTGAGGGTCAGCCAAAGCTTCTTCCAGCTATTAATGCTTCTCCTGCTCCAGAATCTCCTCACCCTGAATTTGGGATTGCCAGGCTTTCTTAGAGACAGCTGTTCCATCCCAGAGCAGGGTTGCTGCAGCCAGCCCCGCGCTCTGCCCCGATCTGAGCCCCACGTGCTGTCCTGGTGCAGAGTGGGACATCTGAGATCTCCTTCTACGCCAGCACCCCCTGAAGCCCCGCAGCTGCTGTCGCCCCATCACTGTGTGGCCCTGGACTGGCCCCACCAGCTTTTTGGGTGCTCACCTTGGTCGAGCAGCTGCTTGCCGGGAGCCAGGGGAAATCCCTCAGACCTGCAAGGCTTCCACAGCACGATTCAGGCGCAGCTGGCTGGAACCTTCACAGGAATTGTCCTTTGAGTCAGCAAAACCCCAGCCTGGGCACTGTCGGGAGGGAAAAGGCTTTGGGGAGAGCCCGAGTCCATCCCTAACCCTCAGGTTTTGCTCCTCCTCTGCATCCTCAGCTGGTCCATGCACGCATGGAGGCAAACATGATTTTTGGGAAGAAAAAGGGCAACATTTATGTGTTCAACCTTGAACTCGCTTTAAGAACTGACTTGAATTTCATTCATTATTTTTATATAAATTTTATATGCATTTGTTTTCTAGATTTTTTTCCCCACCCAGAATTGGCCTCTGCATTTCATTTGCCTCTAATCAATTTTCCTGTGATTTCTTTTATTTTTCTAAGTTGCCAAAAATAGCTCACAGATGTTCATGGCACAAACAGAAGTCTTCCTGGCTGGGATGAACCATCACCCTCCCTTCTTCTCCATCTCCCTGCCTCCTGTGCCCAGCACAGGGGAGCAGCATTGGCCTTTCCCAGTTATTTCCACTCAGTGGGTCACACGGTGACGTCTTGGCATCAGTGGCTCCACAGGCCCCTAATCGCAGGTGCAATTATTCCCACCCCTGCTCTATCTTGCAGTGCCTCCCTCTTCCTGTGCTGGCACCAGCTTTGAGCCAAATCTACCCCAAATTGCTCCCAAACCTTTGCATGTTTCACCCCTGCAGGCAACACAAACAGCCCCAGGACATGTGTGGGGACTCGTGTCTCCTTCCCCAGTGACATTGAAGTCTCTCCATCCCAGCAGAGCTGTTTTTCACCTGTCACCCCTCCTTGCTGGGAGACACCAGGTTGGAACTGGGTCTGGAGCTGAGAGGAGACCTCGGAGCTGTCTGCAGCTTCCTCCCGAGGGACAGCTCAATCTCTGCTCTCTGGGACAGGGACAGGACCCAGGGAGCAGCTGGAGCTGTGCCAGGGCAGGGTCAGGCTGGAGATCAGGGCAAGGTTCTTCCCCCAGCGGGTGCTGGGCACTGCCCAGGCTCCCCAGGGAATGGTCCCGGCCCCGAGGCTGCCAGAGCTCCAGCAGCCTTTGGACAGCGCTGCAGGGATGCCCAGGCTGGGGTTGTTCGGGGGTCTGTGCAGGGCCAGGAGCTGCACTGGATGATCCCTGTGGGTCCTTTCCAACTGAGGATATTCTAGGATTCTGTGATTCCAACCAGGCACAGCTCATCTGAGCCCCACCACTCTTCCAGCCCCCACAGAACATCCCCCCATTTCTTCCAGCTGCCCTTACAGCACAGCAGCAGCGAGCTCAGCACCATCCTGGCCGTGCTGGCAGGGACAAGCTGGCACCACAGATGGGAGCGAGGGGGTCAGGAAAATGCGTGTGTGCTTTATTCATGGATATGTTTGAATATCGACATGTACAGAAAAGGTAAGTAGAGGTTTGACCCCAGTACGGGCTGGCACCCACCACCCTCCCCTCGTGCAGGTGCACGCGTGGGGTTCCTGCTCCAGCACCATCTCCCAGCCCTGGGTCTCCCTCCCAGCTCCTGCTCCGGCCTGTTCAATGCTGTACATGATGACATGACATGACAAGTAGAAGTACATACACAATATTTCACAGGCTCTCAGGGCTGCCAAGCCTCTGGGAGTGGTGCTGTGCAGCCAAAAAATAGAGTTCAGTGGCTACAGAAAGTCTGGCTGGTTCTTTAACTGTGTTTTTTTCATTTCTTTTTCCCATGATTCTTCTTTGTGCTTATGGAAGTCCTCAGGAATGGAGTAATTCCTAAAAAAAAACTGTCTTCCTTTCTGTCTCTTGGCTCACTCAGTCTTCTGCCTTTACAAGCAGCTGCTATGACTTCTGTGGTTAATCAAGAGACTTAAAAATGAAGATCCATGGTTCACTTCACAGAATTCAGCAGAGATGGAATTTCATCCAAAAAAATTACTGACTTTTCACAAGGAAAAAGCAGTGGTCTGTGCACACATGTTGGTGGGTGGGAAGAGAGAAATCATGTTTGCTTCCTCCAAAGGAAAGGTTCAAAAGTCATCCTTTTTTGCAAAGTTTGATTCATGAACAAGCTTGGAGGGAGAATCAACATTAAATATTGGTGAAAAGAGTGAAATAATCAGAAAAAAAGCCATGAAAGTTTGGGGATAATTTTGTTGTTGTTGTTAATTCCCACCCCCCGACTCTTGCCTGCTGGGTGAGAGGCTCCTTGCTCTGTGCCTCATTCACCTCGTTCTGAAGCATCCCTGAACCACGGGGAACCCCCAGGAGGGCAGGACCTGGCCTGGGACAGGGCTTGGAGGATGGGACATGGGAAAACTGAGGGTCTTGTTGGGCTCTGATGCGTAGAGAGAACATCTACAGAGTCTTTAAAGCAAGATAACCCTGGCAGTGTCCTAGGCCAGGTTGGATGGGGCTTGGAAAAACCTGGGACAGTGGAAGGTGTCCCTGCCCATGGCAGGGGGGTTGGAATGAGGTGAGTTTTAAGGTCCCTCCCAACTCATTTCATGATTCTATGATATAAATCCAGGGGAGATGATGATGTCTCTCATTGAAATTGTTAAAGTAGGTGCTGGTGTGGGACATGGTACTGGGACTAGGTAACGTCTGGAGGTCTCCTCCATCCCATCCAGTCCTTCAGCAGGATTCTCCACATCTCTTTTTTACAGCATACCAGTCCAAAGGGAGAGGTGAGGTGGGGCCACCAGGCATCCACCACCCAGAAAAACTCTTTCTCTGCTGAATGAGAAGGAAATGGCAAAGTGGCACTTCAACATCACTGACACTGACATGTAAGAGACACAGGAGTGGGTGCTCCTGGGAAGCAGCTGACACTCATATCCCCATCCTGTGCAGACACTCAGCCTGTGCACGATTAAAAGCTGGTGGAGACCGGCTTGATGGGGCCAGATGTGTGGAAAAGCAGGACATGACTACAGGGCCGGAAAGGAAAGGGGCAGAAGGACGCAGTTCCCGGCATGACCTCGTGGTGTTGAGGTAGTTCCTTGCCTTTGAAGGGCTGAGCAGTCAGGGTTTCATCCCTCTCCCACCTGCAGCTCTGAGGACACACGTTTTGCAGAGTTGCAGGTAGCAGTTGTGTCACCTGGTCTCTCAGAAGACACTGATGTCCTGGATAAAGGGGAGATGTTCACAGCAATTCCGTGCGCATACGGGGGCACTTTGAGAGGGCTTTCCTGCCTGCAGCTCTCCCTCCTTGTCTGCTTTCCTGATCTGAGTGAGCCCCTTGGCCATGAAGTTCTCACATCCAACTTCCAGCTCAGGGTGTGACTTGTCACCCTGCACACAAGCCTTGGAACTTGGCGTGTTCCTCTGCACAACCTTGGATTAGGAAAACCAGGTGCTACGGCCCTGAGGACCTCAAGGAGCAGCACTTTGGACAGGATGCAGCAGGAGGATTTCTGTTCATGTCAGACACATCCACAGGTGTTCAACTGAAAACCAGAGTGGTTTCGTGTTGGAACAAAAGCCAAGGAAGTTGCTGCAGTTTCTCGGCAAAATCTGAAGCGATAAACAATGGGAGCGGTTTTGCAGGCAATGGGAATAACAAGCAATGGACTTTGCTGTGTCAGATGCTTCCTAAGCCTTTCCATGCATTCAAATGCCAAGGAATTAATGATATTTACTGGAGGAACACAAACCAAGGAACAAATGGACTGCTGCAAAGGCCAGGCCTAAATACACTCAGGAGGATTCTGGGGCTATTGCTCTTCCTCCCATGGCACTCAGCCTGGGTAAGCATTTATCCTGGGAGACCTTCTCACTCTTCCTTACCGTCTTCTTTCCTGGCTTAACGGAGTAAAGGAGTTCAGCCCCGCAAGAGGGCACTGGGACTCCTCAGCTCACCTCCTCGAGGAAAGACCCTGGCGTGCTCAGGTAGTCCAAGGTCACACATCTGGCTGCAGCTCTGGCTGCAGCTCAGTAGAAAGGGTCACTTCAGCAGCCTTTGCTTAAGTGACATCTTGACTGAAGAAATAGGACCTGGCAAGAGGCAAAGCCCTTCACCTGCTCACCTGGACACAGGTGGTTGCCTCTGCCGGTTCTTCAAGGAGGGGAAACCATAGCAATCCAGTCCCTACCCATGATATAATTCATGACTTGGCCTTTTTTGGCTGGGTATTTCTGTCTTCAGGGTGGTATCTAGCAAACCTCTCCTATCCTAAGAAATCCCTTGGCTGAAGGCCCTGTGCCTATGAGAGCAGTGGATGAGCAGGTAGCATGTGAGAGTGAGATGTGCTGGACTCACATTGAATCCTGCCCACGGGCTCACACACTGACCCCTGATGGAGAAAGGGTAGCCTGGAGTGGGACAATATTGGCCTCTGGTTGTTTGGATGTGACAAAAAATGCCCCAAACACTGTACAGGACCAGTGGATAGAGATGCTTGGGTTGGGACACAAAAAATTCAGCCATAAACAAAATGCAACACACGTGGTTCTTCCTGAATACCATCAATACAGGACACAGGTTTCCCTAAGGAGGAGGGCCCGAGGGACAGGTGACAGCTGGGACATGGATGCTGGTGGCACTCTGGTCGTGGTTTTCAGAGGGTGGATAATCCCTGCCAGCCAGTTCAGAGTCCTTAGTTCTGGTCCTTCAGTTCTGGTCCTTACCAGAGGTGCTTCAGGTTCCTCTCCAGTGAACAAAACCAACCACCTTCTCACCAGTGCTCTGGTTTCTTCAGTCGGAAGGAACCAGGTGGGTTGTCCTTCAGGTCAACCCTGGAGACAGTCTGAACTCCACATCACTTGACATATCCTGTCAAAAGCCCCTCAACATTAGTCAGGGCTTCAGGAAACCTCCTGACAGGTCATCCATTCATCCATCCATCAAAAGTCTTTCCCCTCTTGGCTGGGGCAGGAAAAAACATTTCCTTTTCAGCTCTCATTTCTTGGATCAACTCTCTCCTTCATCTTTTCCAAGGAAATTGTCCATGGCTCCAACCCTATCCATAGAGAGCTGGAGAAACAACAGCCAGGCTGTGGTGTGGAAAGGTGGCCAGGACCAAGAATGAGCTGGTTGTCAACAATGCTGATCATATAAAGTCAAAAAAACTGGCAGACAGATGAGGAGGAGGAAGGGATGCCCAAACACTCACCTCTCCTTCCCATCCCCTCCCTTCTCCCTGCCCTCCTCCTGAAAAAGTTACTGGTCTGGTTGTTCAGTAAAGAAACCAACACAAATTGAGTCTCTGCCTGATGTTTGCCAGCCCTGCCTCACATCACGGGGAGGCTCAGCACAGCAGGAGCCAGGAGAAGCCACATCTGCAGCAGAGAGGCTGCCCAGCAGGAAGAGGCTGCTGGGCTGGAGGTCCCTGAGGACAAACGAGTGGAGCCACGCAGGAGCCTCTCCTCTCCAGCCACCTGAAAGAGAAAGGAGACAGCGTGGGGTGAGAGCTGTGGCTGATCATGGAATCATGAAACAGTTTAGCTTGGAAGAAGCTATAAAGACCATCCAATTCCAACCCCCTGCCGTGGGCAGGGACACCTTCCGCTATCCCAGGCTGCTCCAAGCCCCATCCAACCTGGCCTGGAACAGCTTCCCAGGGCAGCCACAGCTTCTCTGGGCACTCTGTGCCAGGGCCTCACCACCCTCACAGCCAGGAATTTCTTCCCAATATCCCATCCAACCCTGCCCTCTGGCAGTGGGAAGCCATTCCCCTTGTCCTATCATTCCAGACCCTTGTCTGAAATCCCTCTCCAGCTCTCTTGGAGCCCCTTTAGGCACTGGAAGGCCACAATTAGATCACCCTGAAGATTCTCTTCTCCAGGCTGAACAATCCCAATTCTCTGTTTTTCCTCATAGGAGAGGGGCTCCATCTCTCTAATCAAACTGGTGTCCCTCCTTGGTGCCTCAGAGGATTTGGGGCTCGGAGGCTGTGCAGCCCCAAGTGTGTGCATGTGCAGAGGGGCAAGGGCTGATTTCAGCACCCAGACTCTGGCCTGGAGGTCAGCACAGCTCTTGAGGAGATGCTGGTGCAGGTGGTGTCACAGCAGAGCCCTTTGTGGGCACAGCCCTGGTTGGAGCTGGTTGGAGCTGTCTGTGTGGGGTGCGTGCCTGGATGTCTGCTCCGGTCAGTGGTGATCGTGGAGCCACTGCTGGCCAGGGCCTTGACCTGGTGGCCCTTAAGGTGGAGATTCCTCTGGGTGTGGAATATACCTCCATGGTGCTGGGAGACATTCCACCAGCTTTCCCCCCCAGGTCCAGAGGCACCAACCTCATTGAACATTGAATGGGATCTGGATTTGAAGCTGAGTCCAAAGTCAAGACCCAAATCTCTGGTTTCTCTTGCAGTGCCAGCAGGGATCATGCTCCAGCAGCACTCACACCTCAGTGGAGGGATGTGCTGCTGCCACGAGCAGGTTGGAGATGTGGCAGGGCCATCCCTTACTGCAGCTGCTTTTTCCAGCTTCCCACTTGCTGTTGGGAATACTGTCCTGGCCACAGACGGTTCACAGCTTCTCCATCACTTCCAGGATGAAGGTCTCAGTGCTGGATCTGGACCTGAGGCCACTACTTGGATTTCTCTAAGGTCTGGGGAGCACCAGGTGAGGGAAATCCTCTGGATCTCTTGGGTGCAAGCTTATGGCCTGGTGAAGGTACCGTGCGCTCTGCAGCAGTGCCACCAGTGCCCTGCAGAGCAGTGAGGGAACCTGAGGCCACTTTTCTCCACCTCCCAACCCGCTGCTCTGTGAAAACAGGGTGGAGAGAGGTGAATCAGGTGTTTTCCCAGCAAAAGAAACAGTGATAAGCCTTAAAATAACCTGCATTTGGAAGCTTTTTGAAGGTATCAACCAGCCTGGTGCAAAGCCCATGCTCAGTCCTTGGAGTCTAGTTAAAACAGACAGCTTCTGGAACCTGAATGTTCAGCAAATCAGGGTCACTGTTAATTATTCAATAGTAAAATAATTGAATCTGAAAATTACCCTGGTGGGTGGCAAGTCAAGGTCATTTTGTTTTATTTAAAAATAAAATATTTAATGCCTATCACAGCCATCATCAGTAAATGAACTTGTTATTTGTTTTAAAATAATTTCAATTTAATATTATTTTGATAGTAATAATTTGCTGATGAACAGAACCTTTCCTTTCAAATTTTCCAATGCTTAGCAAAACTGAGTTAAACCTCTGCATTATGACCTCTAGAATCCTCATCTAACAAGGGAGGAACCTGTGTCCTGGGAAGTTGAAATGCTTGTCTGAAGCTGAACTGATGCTCTGAAGGAGGGTGAGGAGCCAAGCCAGTGGTCCTGGCTGAAAAACCCATGGATTTCCCAGCACTTCTAAATGAAACATATCTCTGAATAAAGGGAAGGGAAGGGAAGGGAAGGGAAGGGAAGGGAAGGGAGAATCAGGCCTCCAGGAGGTGGAAGGTAGGTTGGATGTCTGCATGTGACTGAAATGCCACAGGTGGAAGAAGGAGTTGAGGTGAGGAGGCAGCAGGAGTCACAGACATGGCTGATCATCTCTCCAGGCCAGGCCCACCCTCTCCTACCTTGGTGGGCTGGAGGTGCTCCAAGCTGTTCTCTCTGAGGGTTGCCACAGCTCTGTTGGCATTTCGCTCCTGCTTGTACATCTGTGTGGTGGGGGGGATGGACGGCGCCACGGCTGTGTTCAGGTGAGTCCCGTTGCCAAAGGCCTGAATGGCGTTTTCTTTGTGTGGGAAAGATGGAGAAAAGGGTTGTCAGGGCAGGGGGAAGCATCCCTTTCCCAGCCTCTTCCTCTGCATCACCCAAATGGATGCCTGAGGCTCTTCAGAGCTCCTTTGTTGGTAGCACTGGGAGCTGTACACCTACAGACCCTGGAGGACCACGGCATCTCCATGCCCCCATGCACAAGAAGCCTCACCAGCGTGCAGCAACGCCCACGGACACTTACGGAGACAGATGTTGTTGGTGAAGAGGTGCAGGAAGCTCTCACACTCTTCCTGCCGGTTCCCGCTGGCGTTGCAGGTGCACCAGGGAGCGATGCTGGACGTCGAGTTGTCGATGTAGTTGGGGGTGATGGGGCTGCCTGCCGGGACCGATGGACAAGTGTTACTGCAGGACTCCAGGAAGGGTCAGTGACATCCCTTTGTGCTGCTCTCCTGCGTTATTCTGCCTCAGCCAGGCCTCTCTATGACAGCAGCAAAACCCTTCAAGTGCTGATGTCATGGGTCTGCTTTGCTCCCAGGGAGAAGAGGAGCAGTCACAACCCTTCAGTCAATTAAAAAGTGCTATCAGTCCAAGGAATGGGCGGTTTCTGGGAATTCAGGTTCCCTAATAACATTCAGAGAATCATGGAATGGTTTGGGTTGGAAGGGACCTTAAAGCCCATCCAGTCTCCCCCATCCAGGAGAGGCCCTGGCACAGGTTGCCCAGAGAAGCTGTCTGCCCCATCCCTGGAAGTGTCCAAGGCCGGGTTGGATGTGGCTTGGAGCAACCTGGTCTGGTGAAAGGAGTCCCTGCCCATGGCAGAGGGCTGGAATGAGATGGGCTTTACAGGTCCCTTCCAACGCAGACCATTCCATGTGATGTCCCTGAGCTCTCAGCTCTCCGCCTTACTGTCCTCACAGCCAGAGTAAGAGGAGACATTTCCCACCCAGAGGAGAGGTTTCCCACCCCGGCTGGGAAGCAGCCCAGGGGAAGGAGGCAGCCCTTACCGATGATGCCGGTGTAGGCCAGCAGACAGGCAGCGTAGCTGTCCCTGCGGCAGCCGCTCGCCGCCTGCGCGGACGGCTGGCAGTTGAACTGGAACTCTGCGTAGCGCGACCTGATGGGCCAGAGCACAACAGGGGACACGTCACCACAGGTAACTGCGGCAAAGGGGATGCAGCAGCACACTCGTGGTGTTTACAGAAGGGAACGTGTTTGCAAATGCTGCTGTAGGTGTTGTTCAAACGGTTTGAACAAACGTCCTTTTACAATCTCCTGCCCACCCCAATAAACCCAGGAGGAGGTTTTGAACAGGTTCTGCAGTTGATGTTTTACAGGCTTCCTCCAGGACTGCAAGAAAGGTTCAGTCTTGGAAGAAATGTTTGCTTTCTGTTGTGTGAGGCTGGTTTTTGAGAGAAGAGCTGTTGCCAGGAAGGAAATCAGTCTGTGTTGCCATTTTCTATCTTTTGGGTAATAACTTTGCCTAAAGACCCCAGCCTTCATTTTTAGTCTGATTGGATGAAACAGAGAATTGCTCTGGTCCAGTTTCTCTCTCTAAAGACTCTAAATGTAGCTGAGGTCATCTCAGATCAAGGGAAATGTCCAAAGGTTCAGATATGAAATGTTCTGCCCATTACCAGGGCTGCTGCCCCGTCCTCTGCTGCAGATGCCCAATCTGGAGCAGGCAAATCCTTCTGCCAACCAGTTCTTTGCCATATAATTCTTTAGGCGTGAGTCAGCTCTTGGCACATGGTGGTGTTTGGAGATGGTAGGATATCTGAGACATCAACACAGGGCTTCCAGGCAGGACACAGCAACAGCTGGAGATCCAGATCCATCTCAACATTCATTCTGTGGCCAGGCAGGAAGGGATTTCACATGGCATTTGAGCTGCTTAGGAAACTCAAGCAAGCACCAGCACTGACAACACTTGAAGGGAGGGTTCTTTATGTGACAGCCTGCACTGTCTGAGCTGTGAACTGAGAACCTCCAATGTTTACCCTGCCTGGGCAATCTCAGAAAAACTGGGCATGTTGCTCCTCCCAGACATCCCCCCTCTTCCAGACACGTTGCTCTTGCTCCTGGTCAGTGTCAGCATTCCAGTTTGCACTTTCCAGCCCACTTCTCCCGTACACCCTTGTAGTCTTTTTTTTCCTCATCTTTCTTCCCATGTTTGCCCCATACCAACCCTCTTCTCCTGTAACATGGACAGGCAAAATCTTCTTTCCCAAAACTTGCTGCATTGTTTTGAGATTTAGAGAAAAGAGATACTGAATGCAGATTTTATATAATCCACATTAGTAGAACCCACCCCTCTGAGCTGGGAAGTTCAAAGGGTCAGAGCTGTGCAGGAGCTGCAGTGCAGACAGGGTGAGGCTTGGAGTGTTTCACTCCATTTCTTTATGATTTATTCCTGGCTCTCCTTGTGGATTCTGCACTGCTGGCTTTGACCAGGTCACATGTCAACCTCTTGCTCCCTCAGTGTCTCTAGAGGATATTTTAGATTATATATTCAGAGACCAAGGGACCAGATAATTAACAGCTGTGCTGCTTGCAGGAAATAGTTTCCAGTCTCCTGGGGAGCAACACTCTCTCCTTTGAACCTCTTCCTCCCCACTGGGCCCTCTTGTCATGGTAGGGAGAGAGCAGTACCCGTTCATTTCGGATTCCCTGGGTAGCCAGGGGACACATCTGAGCAGGGGCTGGTCAGCCCAGGGCCTTTGCATCTTTCAGAGTCTACTTCTGCACAGTTCAGTCGTTTTCCTGCCTCCATGTTTCTGGAGTGCGGAGTGCTGAGGGTATTTGTACTTCCATGCTTCCAAGAGAACGCTGCTGCTCTCACCTTCCTTTGTGAAAATACATAATATTTTTATTGTAATTAAAAGATGATGTGCTGTTAGGGGATGGCTGCTGGAAGTTCAGCTCAGGAAGTCCCAAACCCCACAGCAATTAGAGACTGGGACAATACAGGGAGGTGTGTCCTACACTTGTTCTTGTGCTCTTCCCCAGGTGTCTGCTCATGGCCCAGCTGCACACAGGGCACTGGGCTGGGGCCCCCATGGTGCTGTTATGGTCTTACATCTCCCACTGCCAGGTGGGCTCCACTCCCGAGAGCTCTGTGTGGATTAACCTGCTGGAATATCAAAGACTTTCTGAGAAACAGGGTGCTGAAAATAGTACAGATGAAGGAAAAGCACTGAAGGGGTTCTGCTGTCACTGTGCACACGGGATGGGTCTGTGTGTGTGTGATTGGAAACAGAGGAGCCACAGGCTGGGCACAGACTGCGTGGTGGATCTGGAATGACACCGGGACTCCGAGACTCCTGCTGCAATCACCAAATCACAGAATCAGAGTGATTTGGGTTGGAAGAGACCTAAAAATCATCTCGTTGCACCCCTGCCATGGGCAGGGACACCGTCCACTGTCCCAGGGTGTTCCAAGCCCTGTCCAGCCTGGCCTTGGACACTTCCAGGGCTGGGGCAGTCACAGCTGCTCTGGGCACCCTGTGCCAGGGCCTAACACCCTCACAGCCAAGAATTCCTTCCCAATATCCCATCTAAATCTACCCTCCAGTTTCAAGCTGCTCCTCCTTGTTCTGTCACTTCTTGCTTTTGTCCAAAGTCTCTCTCCTGCTCTCTTGTAGGCTCCTTTTAGGTATTGGAAGGTGCTATAAAGTCTCCCCAACATTCAGCCTTGCAGTACAAGGGTAAATTTTTTATACATATAGATTAATTTTTCTAATTAAACAAGCAAACAAACAAACATGGTTTTAAGGCCTTCACAAGTGCCTGTGGCTGTCAGGATACCCTGGGTGCTCCTTGAGGATGCTCTGGGCTGGGGAAGAGGGACAGTGAGGGAGATGGATTGGTGAAAGTGGCTCTAAGGACCCCTCCCTATATTCCTGCTTAGACTGCACCTTCCTGGAACTGTTTCCATAGCGGGTCTTTCTCTAGGACCAAAGCCAAAGATCCACAGAAAATGTCTAAAAAAGGTCAGCACGATCATCTCACATCTCCTGTCTGTTAACACATTCTGTAGGAAACAAGGGCGCGGGCCATGGGAAGGCCTGTCAGCGGGCTGTGGTGGGATGGGGCGCCCCGGGAGCACCCCGCAGCCGAGCGCCTTGGCTCCAGGCACAGGGCTGGCACTGCGGATGCGCCCTCGTCCGAGGGACGGCTCTCCATGCAGACCGCCCCGGTGCCAACGTACCTGCAGACGTAGTTTTCCCGGCAGGCGTCCAGGGGTGCCAGGCAGTTGGGCCTGTCCTTGGACTCGTAGGAGCAGGCCGGGACGATGGTCTGGCGCCGGCGCTCGGCGCAGGCCGTGTCGTCGCAGGGGCAGAAGAGCAGCTCGTGGGTGTACTCCGGGGGCACGCGGTCGAAGAACTTGCGCAGGGCCTTGTGGCACTTGGAGCGGTTGCAGGCGTCGGCCCGCGCCAGGCGCCGGATGCAGAGGGACACGTACTCCGTGCGCAGCCGCTGGCACACCTCGTCCACGTTGCAGGCCTTGGCGGCGTCCAGACAGCGGTTCACCTGCGTCACCTCGTTCTCAGACCCTGGGAGGCGGTGGGACACCGTGAGGCGGTTCTGCGCTGACCTCTCCCCCAGCAGCACCACTGAGACCTCCATCCCCACCCTGCTTCCATCCACGGCCGCCTCGGTGACACCACACCCGCTCCAGGAGGGCAGCGGCCAGGGTGAAGTGTGGGTTTGCTCTCTGTGTCCTGGTAGGACCAAATCCCCTTTCCATACTCATCTTTTCCCAAGAAGTGCCACAGTCACATACCAGGCTTCACCCCCCAGAGCTCACTTCACCAAGCTCGTACATTTAATAAAATGGATTTTACTTTAATCTGGGCCTCTGGTAACACTTTACTAATGCCAGTTAACCAGCCTGAGGCCTGAAAGACAGCAGGCATTAGAAAGTGCATCTACTCATGGCCATGAGCATCCACTCAAGTGTTGGGATCTCCACTAAGAGACCTCCTGTTTCCACAAGTTGGTCGAGATCAAAGACTGAGTCAGTGGCAAAGCTGGGTCTCTGATACATGTGTGGCCTGCACTGATTCCTGGCACCTCAGACTCACTGCCCTGGGCAGGGAGTTTCTTGAGGCCTCTGCAGGGTCATGGCTGGCTCTGGCAGCAGCTGTTTGTTCAGCCCAGGATCTGCCCAGCTAAGTGAGACCTGTCTGGGTTGCAATGTGCCCCATCCAGACCAGTCCAACCCAGTATCCCCAAGTCCTAAGTAGAGACAGTGCCTTCACAGGGTGGGATCAGAGGCACCATCCAGCTTCATGCCCCTGAGACCTGATGCTGCCTGGGTGTGAGCACGCGTGGGTCTCTCCCCACACCCTTTGCAGGGTCACCCTTTGCTGATTTCAGCAAAATCACTCTACATTTCCACCCTCCTAAACATGAGAAGAACGAATGTCCAAGTCTGGGTGGGAGAGCAGAGCTGTGCTGTGGGATGCAGGGAGGGTGGAGGAAACCTGCAGCAAGGGGAAAGGTCAGGAAAATAAAGCAAAAACTGTAGTGATGGATGAGAAAAACAGTGTCTTCAGTGGGAAAGTAGGGATCTCATGAGTTTATATGCCAACAGCATTCTCTGTAAATATGGGGAAAAGGAAGAGGGAAAGGTATTTGTCTAACGCTGGTTGTAAGGCTCCTTCAAAAGTGGATGGGGGTCTGTTTTATAGAGGGGAAAAAGGCTACAAGGTCCCTGGCAGGAGTCAGTGGAAACATCAGACTGTGTCTGATCAAACAGATAAGACAAGGGTCCTTCAAGCTTGAGAGAGAAAATGAATTTGAAGCTGGTTTTCACCTCTCTGAATTAAAATCATGGCCTGCAGCACACCAGAAGGACTTTGTCCCCAGCAGAGAAAGATTTTTCCACTAAGGAAAAATCCCCAGAATGATAAATTCCCAATGCAGAGTCAAGCCCTAACTTTGACTGGGAGTTAAAACCAGCCAGTCACTGCTGACAAGTGTTAAAACATTGAAAGTCTCCTTGAGCATTTCAGAGGTGGCTGCCCTCCTTTGTTTCCCTGACTTTATCAGATGCTCCTTCTCCCAGCATTTATTTTTCCCTTCCTGTTGCCTCCACTGCCTACAGTGAGCTGGAAGTAAAATTCCAAGTTTTTCAGTTATTTTATGATGGGTGAAAGTTTTGCTTGGTGTGTTCCCATCACTAAATACTTGCCTTTAGAAGTGCCCAGAGATAGATATTGTCAGAGCATTGGTTTATGCTGGGGAGCTGCCAGCTAACGTGTAGGAAACAGTTACTTGGAAGGGTTTCATTACCCATTCAGCCAGTAAATCAAAGGGAACATGCTGGATTTTCTCCTCTTCCCACGCAATACCAGTGGATGTGCTTTTTAAATCACTGCTACAATTAGAGTGGAGGGATATGGCTCCATTTGTACAGTTTTAGTAGTGGCCATATATTGTTTATGTAAAATTTGGTTTAATATACCTGTTGTTCACTTGGCCTGTGGCCAAGGGGTGTCTTATGTTTCAGCAAGTTCTTGGGAATGCTTTTTGGTAGATTTGAAAGAGGGTCCTTTGGCAGTGTTGACCATATGACCCTGGACACTGGATAGGCAGAGTGCAGCAGGTCGTAAGTTACTTATGGATTTTGATTAGTATAAATAAGGACAAAAAGGTTGAGAAATTTTGTGTCCTGAAGTGGATGCCAAGTCCTCTGAAGAGACCCTGCTGCTCTGGGCCCATTCGCTTTGCTGCACAACCTATTTCAATTTGCTTTAAAAACCTGAGAGTGTGTTACCCATGCATGAAAATCCCCATCCCTGGATTTCCCCGTGCTCTGAAGCTTTCTAGGACTCAGCAGATGGGGAAAAACTCCAGTAAAGAAAACCATGACCCAGCAAACAAAATTCCCTGTCCACGTGCTGATGTGCCAGGTGGAGTCAGTAAGAGCGAGGTCAGGGAGCACCTCCCATCCCCTCTGCTCCACTTGTCCAGGGCTGATGGGTTCATTTGCCCCTGGACATTTTCACCCAACAGGTGCCCGGCCATGGTGGGCACTGCAGGCATTCACCAGCTGCAGGGACACGCTGCTCCTTCCTCGCTTGGGTGCACTCCAGCTGTGGATGTCACCCCACAGCACGGCACACGTCTGGAAAAGCTGTTTGGGCACGTCTGCCAGAGACACAGGAGGAGCACATTACCTGCTCCCAGACAGGCAGTGTGGTAAAAAATGCACTCTTGGTAAAGCTTCCCCACAGCTGTGGTGCATAGGCCGGTTGTGCCATTGGTGATGGACGGGTTGTCAGCAGCCACACTGACCTTTGAACTGCTGAGCCCTCGAGGAGTTAAAAGGTGTCAGGCAGCTCTGCTCAGCTGTTTACAGGATTACGATGCAGAGCAGAACATGGCTCTGGGTCCTGAGGTTGCCCTCAGGGCAGGTGGTGCAAGGCTGTGGCTGAGATCAACACACAGTCCGGGTTATTGACCTTTTTTCCTGCAGAGTTTGATCCTGTGACTGATGTGGAAGTACCTCAAACCCAGCAACACCCAAGAAGCTCCTGTTTGATGAGGTGTTTGCATGGAACAGATCATCCACCTGCTATGGAGAATGAGTCTGCCTGGGATGGGTCATTGAAAGGGGTCTTTGTACCACACCTCTAAGCCCCAGACCTTCATAGTAGGGACATGAAACAGCGAAAGACAAAAAACACAAGCGCTTTTTCCCAGAACATGTAACAGTTCAGCACAGGAATCAGAGGCAACTCCTCGGAAAAACAATTGCTAGACCTGATCCATGCAATGCTCACAAGAGCACACAGGACTTCCCTGTCTGCAGTGCTTGACCCCACAGCCAGGTCCCTCCCTCCCTGCAGCAGGTGTCAGAGCATCTCCCAGCCTCCTACCTGCCGTGATGGATGCCAGCCGGACGTAATCAAAGCCCCTGACGAACGGCTCATACGGGGAACTCTCCAGAACATTCATGCCTGGGGGGAAGAGAGAAATTGGTGAGAAGGCAGATGAGGCTCCTGAGGGATGGCTGAGATGCACAAGGTTCGACATCTGCAGTGAAGGATTGTTTGGTGGGTCCAAGGGGACTATGTTCTAAAGGCTACAAGTAAATGGATACTCAGAGTCATGGGAACAGGTGTGTGGACACATCCTTGGAGGAGAGAATAGAATGTAACTGGCTTTTAACAATATATCTTAGTTTTGGAGTGGGGCAGCCTGTCAGGGAACTGTTGAGTTACAACTCTCTGTAGCTCAAGCTCTGGGGCACTCTCCAGGGGTTGCCAGAGAGGACACCAGGCTGCTCAGGGGCAGAGTTCAAACCACGAGCTCCCTACACACACAGGGTTTCCATCACCATTATTGCTGTTTCCTCTAGGCCCCTCCCTGGGTCAAAGGTCCTCACCTCTTTTTAGGACACAGAAAGAGCTGTGCTCAGGGTTATGTGTGTGGCAGCACTCCATATTTACTGTCACCTCTCCCTTTCTCCTTGCCAACAGCCTTTTCCTCCTTGGCACAGAGCTAATGACCCACAGCTCCCGCAGAAACTTCCTCTCTGTTTTTAAGTCTCTGGGAGGCTGATTTTATTCAACTGGTGCTTCCCTTTCATCTGTGCAATGGTCTGTAATGCCCCATCATCCTGATGGATACCATGGAATATTATTGAAGCAAACAGCTCAGTATCTGTTGGCTTTTTTATTAGACATTTAGATGGATGTGGACAGCAGCAGCAGATGTACTGGCTGGGATAAAAGAACTATCCAACCTCATGCTCCAGGCATATGCTGACCTCCAGCTGTGGGCAGGAAGAAATGGCTCCCAGTGTCCACAGCCCTGTGCAATTACCACAGGTGCATTACAAGGCAGCTTTACACCTTCATTGAAATATCTTGCATTGTTACTGACTGGAGAGGGGCCCATTTGTATTTTCCAGCATAGCAGTTTTATGTCCTGATGATAAAGCACCTTATCAGAGAATTGTTATCGGGTTGTCACCATGTTATTGTGTCTCTAAATGGGAAGGTGGTGTGCTCAAGAGAAGCTGAGTAAATAGTGTGCTTTGTAAATTCCCTGAGCACGCACTTCCACAATTGTTTTTGCAAGAGGGCTTCTAAGAAGCTTTTTGCAGCCTCCTGGGTATGTGTGATTGAGAAACAAAGCTCTACATGGACCCTGTGGATTGGCTTCCCTTCTCAGTCAATTAAACATGTGTAAGGACTCTGAAACATGGGACTGCTGCGAAATATATGCCCCTGGGGAAATTAAAGCAAGGAAATCAAAAGTTTGGTGTGTGAATCTGCATTGCAAATGAAGTCAGTTGTTTGAAAAGATGTGGGGCTCAGGACATGACAGCGGGGAAGTGGAGCAGAGCTGTTGTCAGCCTCCAAGAACAGCCCTCTCCCAGTCATTCCCAAGGTGGAAGTCCCAAGCCACTGGGCAGGGAGTCCATCCAGCACCAAACTCCAGCTCTGCATCTGGAGACCCACAGCCGGTCCCTGCCTGCTCTCAGCACTCCTTGCCAGCCTCTCTCTCCTCTTCCTTCTACTGGAAGATGTCCCCCCTGCCCATGGCACGGGCTTGGAACTCGATGGTCTTTCAGGTCCCTTCCAACACAAACCCCCCTCTGTGTCCCAGAGCTGGAAACCCCCATGGCAGCCCTGCCCTGCACAGCCGTGTCACGGATGACCTGTTTGCAAAGTCTGAGCCACGATGGTCAGCTGGGAAGGAGCTGTGACACCGCCCATTGAGAAATGCTGGACTGCCACCTCTTCCCCAGGCTTCCCTTCAATGGAAGCAAATCCGGCACATAATTATGGGAAAGACCAGATACTGGAGGGTGCTGAGGTCTGGTATTCCCCCAGTCAGTTCATAGCACCACGCTCTGCACGCTGCAAGCTGTGGCACCTGAAAGCTTCCCAGGAACTTGGTCAATCAGTTTCCATCCTGGCAAGCCTGTGCACTGTAGTGTCCATCCTCTTTGTTTTGCTTGACCTTTTGGCCTGTGATCTCACCCCTGCACTTTTCGTTTCAGGTTTCAGCCATCAGTGTTTTATTAATCTATTTCACAGCCCATGGCTGGAAGGGTCTGGTTTATTCCCCATTTTAATTTTCATGGTGCATAAAATACTCACCAGCCTGACAAGGAAGAGTTATGGCCACTGAGGTGCAATTTTATGGTGACTCTTAAAAAACGTCAAAATCCAAACTTATTGAATACTGGCTCTGGGAACACTTTACGTTCCAACTTGATGCCACCAGCCTCAAATCTTCACTAACCCAAAGACACTGGTGCATTTGAGACATTCTAAGAGAGTGATTTTTTTGAAGTTCATGCTGTTTTTCCTCAATGCCTGTGCTTTATGTAGTGTTTCTGCAAAATCTACGGTGTTCGTGGTCTTGCTTAGCATACTCGGATGAAAAATATGCTGTGCATTTCTCCAGTGAAAAATCTCAATGTATATTCGGAATGTCATAAAAGAGAGGTTGGGTTAAAAAAAGGAAGGAGCCATCTCAGGTTTTCAGGACTGCTTTCCCCAAAATGTCAATACCATGGGGATCAATAGGATCATCAAATGTCCTGAGTTGGAAGGGGCCCACAGGACCCTCAAGTCCAGCTCCTGGCCCTGCCCACGACACCCCAACAATCCCTCCCTGTGCCTGACACTGTTATTCAAATGCTCCTGGAGCTCTGGCAGCCTTGGGGCTGTGCCCATTCCCTGGGGAGCCTGGGCAGTGCCCGACACCCTCTGGGGGAAGAACCTTTCCCTGATCTCCAACTTAACCCCCTCCAACACAGCTTCATGCTGTTCCCTCCGGTCCTATCGGTATGTCTGGAGATGGAACAGGATAATACAGGGGTGTTTTGCAGCAGCTTCAGAGCTAGGGAGCTCTGCAGACAGGCCCGTGAGCAATTCCCTTTTAGGAAGATCATCAGAAATGAGTGCCCTGTTCTACTGACCTTCCATCAGCGTGTGGTGGATGCTCCAGTAGACACTCAGGCAGTGCTTCTCCTTTTTCATGCCCCGCTTGCACTTGCAGCCGTAGAGCTGGCTGGAGAGCAGGGCGGTCACGGTGCTGCGGCACTGGCTCTTGGCGTCGGGGCCCAGCTTGTTGGCGCCGTTGCCCGCGATGCACTGCCGCAGCGTGCGGAACTTGGCGCTGCACACGGGGTCGTTGGTGCAGGACTCACCCGCCTGCAGGCAGTCCCTGCTCGAGCCCACGGCCTCCGCCATGCCTTCTGCAAGGGAACCGGAGAGGCACGGTCATGGAGCAACCCGGGGGGAAATGGATTGTGTCTCCCACAGTCTCCTTCTTCTAGGTCACCCAGAGAAGTTGTGGATGCCCCATTCCTGGAAGTGTTCGGGGCCAGGTTGGATGGAGCTCTCAGCAACCTGGGATAGTGGGAGGTGTTGCTGCCCATGGCAGATGGGTGGAACTAGATGACCTTTCAGGTCCCTTCCAAACCAAACCATTCCATGGTTCTAGGACAGGATCAGCCTGGTAGCAGGATTATAAATGACAGAAACTTGACCAGTTCCTGGTGATTGATTTTTCCTTCTTGGAGAACAAAAATCTTTTCAAACCCTTTCTTCCCCAGCTCTCTATCTCATTTCTGCCCTCCAAAGTTAACAGTAGCCCAATGCTATGGAGACCCTGGCCTCTGCTCCTTGAACGTGATTTATCCGTGCCTACACCTTCCTGGAGCTATAAATGGCTCTGTGTGGGTGTTCTGACACGTAGTCAGCCCACGTGTGTCCCAGGAGTTGGCCCTTGTTCACTGTCACCATCTCCCCAGGACTCCCACTGTTTCTGTCTTGGCTTTTTCCAAGCTTTTGTAAATTCTCTCAGAGGTCCTTTACCAACACAAAATGCTCTGATCCCCATTTGGAGAGGAGAGCCCAAAGCATAGGAGGAAGATGTTATTGCTACATGGACACCAATAAATCAGTTCATCAGGGCTCGGTGGTGCTGTGCCCCAGTGCCTGGAGCAGACCAATCCCGTGTTATTTATTGCTCTTCCTCGCTGAAGCAGGCTGGACACGTCCAGACTGGCTCCTGGGGATGTGCTCCCCCCAAGGCTCATGGCTGCATCACTGCTCCTGGCACAGGGCAGGGCCAGCGGCTCAGCTATGCTCAGCAGGACGTGGTTGTGTGGCACGCAGGTGGCAGAGAGGTGACAGGGTCAGGACAAGGCGAATCTCACCCCTTCCACCTGGTGTGATGCTCTGGAGCGTTTGACATAGGTCAGGCATGACTGCACCACGGCTTGGGGGAGTGAGCAAGAGGCAAACCTGGTTTATGGAAGGGGAGACTCAGTTCCAGTGCCCGTACAGTAATTTTGGATCCTGCTGTACTATAAAAACAGAACCTGCTGTCATGACCTTGAAGGAGAACTCCTCAAATACTCCCCAAAGGAGCTCTCTGTCTCTAACATCACTTGTCTTCCCTTTGGATAGGAACCAGAAGGGTGAAGATATAAAAGACCATCTGCTTTTTGACTCCCTCCAGTGTCTGCTGCTGCTGAGACCCAGCTTGGACAATACTAGAAAATCCTGCTTCCTGAGAAAAATGTAAGTCCCTGATCTCCATCTCCGAGGGCTTCATGAAATCTCTGCTTTCTCCAGGACTCTACAGATCTCTTCATAAAGACCCCTCTTCTGCCTTCCAACTGCTACCTGTTCTTAATTTCTGCACCTCCCAGTTCAGCACTCGAGCCCAGCATATCCATTTCTGTTCCCTCAGCAGTCACAGTGTGTTTGCTAAGAAGGAGCTGCCTCTGTTGCTCTTGATTAGAGTAGAAAGTAGCAGCTGGAGTTCAGATACTTCAATTATGTTTATTACAAACTTTGGGTGAACCCACCAGGAGGTTTCCTCCTGAAATATCCCAGTGGAATCTCAAATGAAAAACCTTTCATCTAACTGCAGACTATTTCAAAGTGCCTCATGGCCAACGTCAAGCTTTCAGGTATTTCAAATCTCACACCATCTCAAATTTGAGTTTTCCTGCCCCTGATTTATTCATAGACCTGGTTTATTTAGCACTCAAGGCTTGTTTGGATCTGCCAAATGTGGAGAGAGAAATTATTTCCAACATGTAGGAAACTCTGCCTTGGGCTGTCATATACTGAAGAACTTCGAACACAGGGAACCAGTTTCCTTGAAATATCATTTGGGCAATTTGCAATTTCACTGAGATCCATAAAATGAGCTAGAGAACATATCTTAGCAGAATCCACAGGAATAAAGAAAAAAAGTACTTGGTTTATTTTACTCGGGCTTTCTCTGAAGGATCTCCTCTGAATGAGGATAAAGCCCAGAAGGTTGTATTCTAGAAGAGATGACTTTGTCAGTGTCCTGTCAGCTGCTAGAAAAGTAGGTTAAAATAGAAATTATGACCTTCCTTCCCTTTCTCCGCTACATGAATTGCAGAAGATACTCCCCAGGATGGTTATAAACACAACCAGCCTGTAAAAGCTGTAAAACACTTTGGGATCTCACTTTCAATAAATCAAGCAGATCGACCATTTGAGAAATTTTCCTGCAAAATTTTAAGTAAATATATCCTCAAACTGAGCCTTGCTTCATAGAACAAAGGCCAGGGGTGAATATTTACAGCCCAAACCCACAGCATAAAACACCCCCCATTCAGACTTTATGACAGAGGTGCTTGAAGCCACTTGGAGTGTCATGAATGACCCGTTCCATAATTGTGTCACTTAAAACCCCAATCATTCAGGGGCTTTTATTGTTAGCAATGTCTTTGCAACTGAGACAACATAACACCACGTTTTTCTCCTCACACTGCCCCGGAGAGAGTAATTTTATGCAACATTAAGACAGCACCTCTTAGGGAAAAAAAATAAATCTCCGTGACTTATAGAATTGATGGTGCTTCCTAACAGGCAGGGACAAGAGCAATATTAGGTCTTCTCTCCCAGAGATGGAGTGGCCTTTCTGGTTTTGCCTTCAAAAATAGCTCCTGGCAGGCTCTGTGCTGCAGGATTTTCCTCCTCCTTGACTGACCAGGGATTGGGATATGCACCAAGCTGTGCATGGCTTGGGCTTTCTGTGCTCCTGCTTTTCTAATAGCAGCCCTTCCAGCTCCCTCTGCTCTCTTTAAAAGGCCATTTGTCTGGAGTTTTATTCCTCACTCGCTGCTAATTTCACGCTGTTTACGGTGGGCAGATGGAGTAATGAGTTTATTTTCTCATCCTGTTTGTAGCTGTGCTCCACATCTGTTTCTGCTCACTCTTATCTCAGTGCCATTTACCCAGAGTTACTCCTAAAGGGTGGGAGTAAGAGAAAAACCTGTCTCTTCCCATTTTAACAGACCCTCATTTCTCATATAGGTGTCTCAAAGTGCGTTGTGCTGACCAAGCAGGTCTGACTCCCTCCAAGGAGATGATTTCCTTTCTCAAGGAAGTGCAGCTGTGCCTGGGGTGCAGAAGTGTGGAGGCGATTCCATGTGGGCTGGAAACAGTGAATAAAATGCCTGGAGAGCACCAGCGTGGAGTCCTGTCACTCTCCCTTTCTTACTCAACTTGGGCTTTAGATGTTTGAGGAGGACCCACACCAGCTCCACCTGAGGATACAAACATATTCATAAACCAATAGTTATGCATGAATGGGCCCAGGTAGCTAATGCAGGTGGCTCCTGCTAAACCTTGTTTAAACTGTGTTTTCATGTCATGATTTTATAGCCAAATGCTCAGGATCACACAAGGAACAAACTCTTGTACACAGCTCAAATCTCATTTCCCATTTGCTGCTGAAATACCTGCAGAGCAGCCCCAATGAACAATCTTTTGTCTGTATTTGATCGGTGCCTCCACACAGGACTTTACAGGTACCGAGGAGACACAAATAAACACAGCAACATTCGCTGAATATTTCCCTCTCTAATCGCTGATCCATGTAGGAGATAACCACTCGCTGTATGGACTCAAACCCAGAAGAAAACATTCCTCTGATTTGTCTTGCTGTTTATCATAGATTTATACATGACACCCAGATACCATGACAAGTTGTATCATGTCTCCATTACCCTTGAGGAGAACAGAATTCATCATGAAAGCGCTCATGCTGACTTGGGGTGAAGTCTCCCTAGCTATCATTACTCTCCTACACTAACACATCCTTTTTGACAAGGCTTCAGCCTTTGTTTTCCAAAGATGCCTCTGCAATGCCCCATCCTGCTGGACTGACTCAGCCAGACTAACTACCAAGTCAGCTATAAACAATATTCTTATGAAAGGAGGATGCAAATCAGACCATCACTCTCAGTGCATGACCTGATTGCAAACAGTCGTGTATCTATTTTAAATAAGTTTAATCCGTCAGACCAGGAAGAAGGCTTAAAACTTTTTAGGATCCATGAAGTCCCAAAGTGGGTACAAGTTATTCTGAAATACTGGGTATCTGAAACACAGATCGCACAACTAGCTACAAGTTCTGGCAGAGAAAATGATCCATGTCACATTCATTCCTCTCTGAAATTCGGGGACACCATGATACTGGTGTATTGGGAAGCTTCAGTCCCCAGTTTCTGCTGGAACAGAGGTTCTTCTCCCACTCCCAAAGCCAGGCAGTTATACCAGACAGGGTGATTTGTGTTTGTGATCACCAGGATCTTAACACTGGTGCCTGAAAAATAAGCATCCCATCCTGTGGGATATCTGCTGTTCTCTGGATACCAGCTCCTTGTATGTCAAGATGAGACCACATCTAGCAGAGAGCAGCAAGGACAGCTGAGGTCTCAAGGGGCCAGAGGTGATCTTTAAGTACTTAGAGTAGATATATAAGACAGTAGGTTCCACCTAAATTTGACTTTAAAATGTCCTGGCTGATGGTAAAGACATAAAGACTCTCTGCTGAGGCAGAGCAAAACAAACTTAGAAGCAGGACAGCCCCTTTTTTGGTCTAATTCTGCCTGGATCTGGTCAATCACATCACCTTGTGATCTTCTTTCCTATCTCTGACCTGTCATGTTCCTCATCCAGAGACCTCCCCCTGTGCTGGGCAGGGCTCAGACATGTCCCTGTTCACCTGAAAGATGATGGTGAGCAAAAGTTTGTTCCCTTGTCTTTCTGTGGCTTCAAGGCTAATATTCGACCTGCATATAGAATCATAGAACCATTTAGGCTGGAGAAGCCCTTTCAGATCACCAAGTTCAACCATTTCCCCTGCACTGCCAAGGCCACCACTGACCCATGTCCCCAGTGCCACATCCACACGGCTTTGAAATCCCTGCAGGGATGGACACTCCACCACTCTCCTGGGCCGCCTGTTCCAATGCCTGACCATAATCCAGTGCCTGACCAAAATGCTGCAGAAAGCACACTGCCAAGGAAGGTGACTCAATAAGAATATTGAGGATTCTTGATATTCAAATGATCTTGACTCTCCCAGTTCGGCTGATCCCAGGAAGACACTGTGAGCACCCTGCCATGAAGAGGAATCCCGTATGTATTTTCCTGGAGATCCATGGCACAGTCGGGCAGTGTAACTGGCCATGGCTGCGAAGGGGAAAGCACGGGCTTCCATGGGTGGGGCAGCCACCACCTCTCTGGGCAAACAATTACAACTGCAATGCTGGTGACTTTCTTTGTGCCAGCTTCAAGAAGCCAATGACCTTGGTCATCAGCTCGATTTGTCACACACAAAGGAAATCAAAATTCCATGTCCTAGATACAAGTCTAAGGTAAGGAATAAGCAGAGGGATATCAGTCTAAGGTAAGGAGCATTCTGCAGATGCCAGAAGCACGGGAAAAGGGGGCTTGGTTGTGCAGAGGACTGCAAAGACAAATGGAGGTCTGTATATGGAGAGATTGGGAGAACTAAGGAATAATTTAAGCAAACCATTATTTGTGCTGTCAGCAACATGCTGGACACCCACAACAGTCACTCCCACTGGGGTTACGTGTTCAAATTCCTGATCAGTGATTGCCATGGGGCTGATTTTCCAGCCTTTAGAGGAAAAGTGCTGTGTGCTCCAGCTCCAGGTACAGCATGTCCCTGGTGCTCCAAATGGCTGCAGTGCTCAAGGCAGAGCAGTGATAACTGAATATCCTTCAGCTGCAGTCACTGAGATCCCCAAAGAGCTCAGCACAGTGCTGCTTGGGGTTCCTCAACAGTCCACACCTGGAGCAAGATTTATCTTTAAAAGAAAAGTTTCATTGGCCGATACTGTGATTGGATACTGGAGCACATGTTGCTGACGTTCTCTTGGCCTCTTTCCTAGACCAACCTCATCACTAAACCCTTTGCATCTTCTCCTTTTACAAGCAAACATTCTTCTTGTGTTGCAGTTTATGCTCATCTGCCACTAAAGCAGCATTCAGGAGTCATCAGCCACGGAGTCTGAAGACTCTGAGATTTGATTTTGTACCTGTATTTTTATTTTTCTATCATCTGTGCATCAAGATCAGCTCAGCTTCCCAGTCCAGATTTGGATAAGCAAGGCAGTCTAATTCTCATCTTTCTGGCAGTCTAATTCTCATCAGAATTTCAGCTAACAACACGCAGTGCCTAAAGGCAGTCTGCTTAAGTCCAGCAGAGTGAGATCCAGATCTTTCTCAGTGCCTGTAAGGGTTTTATACACATATAAAATTAAGTATCTGCAATTTTTTAAACTCCCTTAGCTCCACTTTGCTTCAAATCATTTGGCTGAAGAGTTCTGGCATTCACCAACTCTTCAAAATCTTGCAAAGTCCTATTAATTAACTGTGCACTGATGTAACAAATGACCGCTTCTGGAAGCCCATATGTGCCACAGAAAGGTTTATTGTTTCCTACAGGGTAACTTAGAGTCTCTCATAATGCAGTCTCAGAGTACCATGGATAATCCCACAGGTCCACCACATCTGACCCAGCATCATTGTTTTTTGTCTCCAAGGTGCAAACTCTTGACACATTTCACACATATCCATTTCCACAATCCCTGTGTTCATTTGTGGCCACTGCAATGATTTTTCATGATCTCACAGATTCTGTAGAACCCCTCAGGGCTGTAGCATTGACACTGCTAATTCTTGCATCTGTGCACTGGGCTGTCAATTACAGAAAGCTCTGATCTGGATTGATATGCAGCTCCCAAGCCTCCTTCCAGTGGCACTGTTAAAAGCTTTCTGCAGTGCCTTCTCTTTGCTGTGGCTTCCAGAAGTTCATTCCCCACGATGTTCAAGATGAGAGAAATCTCTTCCACCAGATTTGCATGGCCTGTGCTGCTCTCCACACAGCATTCAAGAACGATGCCTCAAACACTTCCAGGACAGTGCCTGCTCTCAGCTCTTGTTTTCCTGGCTTACACTGCTCAAACTCCATGGGTGCAGCTGGAAAATTAAAGCTGAACACCCTCCTGTCTTCTCTCACAGGTGAATGAGCTATTCCTTTAGGAACAGTGAAACTGGGGTCAATTTTTTGTTGAGATCCATTTGCCCTACCTGAATATTTTTCTCTAACATCTCCTGCAGCAAAGGGATCCCTCTCTAAGTGAAGGTGCTTTTTGCAGAGTGTTTGAGAAAACAATTCCACCAAAGTGCACAGGAGTTCTGTCACACTGTCCTAAGCCACTCACAGAGGGATTTACTGGCCAGGTGGTTGATCTTGGGGTGAAATATTCAAAATCAGGTTGGACAGGGCTCTGAGCAGTGGGATCCAGTGGAAGATGTCCCTGCTCATTGCAGGGGGTTGCACAGATGACCTTTAAAGGCCTCTTCAAAACCCAAACTATTCTCTGATTGTCTGGCACAGCTTGCCCAAACTCAGGTGCTTGTTTTCCTCTCTTTGGCTGGCAAAACTCCCTGTCCATGCTGGCACTCCTGTTTCACTTGGAATCCTTCTGCATAACATCCCAGAAAGAACAGTCAGCTCATTTAATTGCAGGAGCCAAACCCTGTAAATCTTTCTTAGCTGTCAAAGCAGCATTTCTGTAATCACATGGCTTTGGCCAGAGTCTGTGCATATGTCAATTCACTTACACTTTCTCCCAAATAGCCCACATTTCTGATTTTAAATTAGATTTCTCTTGCCATGCCCCGTTTTCTGACCCTTTTACTGCCCTCTCCCCCAGTCCCCAAGTCTATGTGGATTGCAATGTCCTTATTTCCTTCAAATAATTCTTGCACTTTCCTGTCAAAAACCTTAGGAGCGAGGTAAGAACCAGAGGGAGATTTTGTGCCTTCAGGGGCATTGGAAGTGCAGACTTGCAAAGTCTTCTTGGTCAGGGCAATTTGCAAAGACCCAAGAGGGGCAGATCACAGCATGAAAACAACCCACATCTCCAGCCGTTGTCTTCAAAATATCTCCCTTGGTACAGAAGGGAAAATATTTTCTCAGAATATTCCTATTGAATTGTTTGGCATCTAATCTCCGTCTGAGGGACTTGTCCTTCTTTCCCGCTGCTCCCGGGGGCAGACATATTGCAGTGACTTCTATTTTAAAAAATTATTTTCAGTGCTTGCAGATAGTCCAAACCCTTCCCCTAACTGCTGCCTCTCGAACAGAGAAGCATTCCTGGAGGCTGAAGCACTGAGGGTTCAGGATCTGACAGCACAGATTTCCATGCCCTGCTCACCAGTGCCATTAAAGACATCTCAACACTGTTTTATTTTCTCTCATTTTGCCCTGGTCTACCCTTCCTTGCAGTGTATCCCTTTCCTGCTCCAGGTACCATCCAGGGATTCCCATTCTTTTTCACATTCACAAAGATCTTTCCATCTGCCATAGTCCCTGGCTGCAGCCAGTTCCTGTGGAGGAGCTGTTAACCAAGAGAGAGATGATGGAGCAAGGCTGAGGGTCAGGGGAGTGACAGTTAAAAAGTGGAACAGGAGCTGAGGGTCAGGAGAGGGACAGTTGTGCTGCTGATCCATTGATGGACAGCTGCTGACTCACAAACTGGGAATAGAAACGGATCTGGCATCCATGGCATGGGTTTCTCCCTCTCTGACATAACCAAGAGCAAGACCCTGAACTTCTGCTGTGGTGCAGGTCAGAACATGTGGTGGGTGATGAGATGGACAGCACTTCCAAGGAGATAAAGTAGTTGAGGACATGGACCCTTTTGGGCAAGACCTTCAGAATGACATCCAGGCTGCTTCTGTCATGTCCCACCACACTCTCCACAGAATAAGAGATCTTCCCCTCCAAATTCTGCTTTAAAATCCATTTCTCCTCATGCCACAGAATTGCTTTCACAGAAATATGTTCTCCCAGGGATTGCTGGAACCTGTCAGAGAGTCTGTGTATATCAGCTACAAGAAATGGTAGAAAAGTAACATCTTTATCTTTCCAACTCTCATGAAGAATGAGATCCCAAAGGAATGGACAAAGAAATGTCCTTTTTAAAGAAGCAGACAAAGGAAGCAGATGAATCATAGATCAATCTCATGGCCAAGACTGTCCAGGAAAGGAGGGGGTGATGTGTGATTTGACCTCTCCAAGCTATTTGGCACAGATCCACATGAGGTGCTGTAGGACTGAGTGGCCTCTGAGCAGTCAGGGCCAAGTGGGTGCTCATGAATCAGAGCTCCAAAATCAGAAAAGGCACATTTTCAGACTAAGAAGGTGTTTGAGAGTCTGTCCTGAGCCTGGTACTGTTCAATATTCCCCTAATGACTCCAGTGATGGAATAGAGAATAGATTTCTGTAATTTGTGGCTGACAGAAGATGAGGAGGGGGTCACGAGCAATGGGCAAGACAAGATTGGAATTCAAAATTATCTTGGTTTGTTTAAGGCAGTGTATGAAATCAGGAGGATGACACTGACCAGAAGCAAAAGTGGCACTGGGAGATGTGAGTGTGAGAAGACAGGAGGGAAAAGCAAACCTAGGAAATAGAAGCAAGGGAGAGACGACCATGGGGTGACAGGTGGTCACAGGCTGAACAGGGAAAATAAACAGGATGAAAACCAGAAAACATGTGGTCTGGGGCATAAGTGGTATGTGTTTATCACAGGAAGCACTTATTCCACACTTCTCAGCTCCAGTAAGGCTTTAGCTGGAGTTTGGGTCACCTTTTGATGGGACAACAGATGTTAAGGAAGATGACAAGATCCCAGAGGAATTTTATTAAAATTATAAATGGTTTGCAGGCTGAGGTGAGGATGAAAGAACAGGATTTGTGTAGTTTAGGATGAAGGCTGTGAAGAAACAAGATCAGAGCACTCAAATACATAAACAAGACATTTTAGACGTGGACAGTGATAGATATCCCTCCACTGTCATGGGACACAAGATGAGAAGTAATTCTGAGTAAATGTGCAGCAAGGGAGATTTAGTTCGATATTAAGAAAAATGTTATATGAGAAGTTAAAAAGTGGAACAGATTATGGAGGGTCTGTTTAATCCCCAGCAGTGGAATTATTTACAAAAGCACCTGTCAGAAACAACTCTTGCATCCTCTCTTCTCTGCTGGAGCAGCAGGTGTTGTACACACGGTCCCTTCCCGTTCTCTGTCCCTGTGACACCATCCATGGGGGACCCGGTGGCAGTGTGGACTTGTAAAACAAGGACAGGCACCTCCAAATCAAACAAACCACACTGGAGACACAAATGGAAGGGGAATAAAGTCCGTGTGAAGTGAGGCTCTCCCAGAACAAGGCATCTCCCTCCTCAAGGCCAGGCTGGACGGGGCTTGGAGCACCCTGGGATAGTGGCAGGTGTCTGTGACCAGCACTCCCTGGGTGGCTCTTCCCTGCCTCACCAGGCTCTGACACAGCTCCTAGCGCTCTGTTTTTATCCACTGGCTCCCACCAAGTGCTGACACTTCCACCGAACCGCAGAAAGGTGCCTGGACTTTTAAAGCACATGCAACACCCTCTGGAGGTCTGTGCCCTCCTTTGCCATCCTTGCCAGAGATCCAAGGGAACTGCTGTTCCAGGGCACGCTGAGCCCATTTGCTCACTCTGCACCCTCCTTTGTGTCCAGAGCAGCTTGGAAGGCAGAGCACGCAGCATCCCCTTGTCCACTCTGCCAATAACAAAATAAGGGCAAGGCCTTCAAAGACGGAGTTCTCGGAACACAGAGTTCATCAAGCTCTCCGGGGGAGTTGTGATGCCCACTGCATCAAACAGCCCTAAAAACATCTGATGCTGCTGGTTCAGCGGGATCCAGGAGGCTCTAGCTTTTCAGGTCCTCATTTTCAGGTCCCTGTTCTTGCTGCAGAGAAGTGAGGAGAAAATTACGTTTTCCTTGTTTGATCTCTGGCACTTGCTGGATCGGAAAAGTCCACGGGTGTTGAGTTTGAACCGCTGCCAGACTAACAATTGCTAGCAAAAATGGACAGTATTTGGATCCTGCCTTCAGCTGTTTCAACACTCTCATCTGTCCTGCACAGCATTACGTATAACTAAGTGCTGGAAAACCTTCCAGCTCTGCCTGCAAAACACAAGAGCAGCCAAGATGGGCCATGACAACTGTGCAGACCTTGAGCATTCGTTGCTAAGGACAGAATCTCACCCATTTTTAAAGGGTCATTTATCAATGAACTCCCTTCTTAATGTACCTCTTTGAGGCACTTAAATGCCAGCGTGTTCTGCACTGCATGGTTATGATGGGGATCCCAGCCATATGTCAAGCAGGAACTGTGACCCCTTTTTCTGTGATTAAGTTCATTTTTGTTCCATCCACTTTTTTTTGTATGTGATTAACTGGTGAATGAAAAGGCCATTTTTTATTTTTCTTTGCAAGGGCTGAAGCAGTTTTAATCATATATAATTCAACATTTGCTATGCGATTTGCATTCCCTGCTTTAAGATGAATTTGGCACTAAACAAGCACTCAATTATACTCCCCCGCCTCTGTTTTCTCTGGAAGTTGCAAAATTCATTCAAACAAAAGCTAAACCCTCCTGAAGATTTATGAAGATTAATGATGATTGAAATCAAAGAACAGAGATCCTTGTCCTGACGTTAGGAAGCCACAGGGCTCCAATAAATGTCCACCAGTGACACTTTTCCAGGCAACCCTGGGTTCAAAGACAAAATTGTGTACATGTCCGTACCAGCACAGGTCATTGCATCCATCCATCATCCCTTCATCTCTCACTGACCTTTTTTCGCTTCTGACACGAAATATTAGACATGAAGGCTGTAGTTTGTAAGCCCAAGTCACAAGTGAGGACAATAAGGCATACACTGAAATCAGAGGAGGAAGCCAAGTGGGAAAAACCAGAGAAGATTTCAGCTGAGGATGGAAAAAGGCAGTGAGAAGTGAGTGATGACACAAGACAACTGGAATTTAGGCATATAGCCATAGTATTTACACATATGTACGTATGCAAATGTAACTGTGTATAGGTAGATAATATATATTACAGCATCACTGCAGAGAGATAACCAACACAGAGCGGATTAAGAGTTAGCAAATACAAAGAGGAACCTAAATTAAGTACTTGCAGTTACTCTCTGGAATCACTTCTGAGCCCTCAGTGACTCGAGGAGAGCCCGGGGAGCCTCCCTTAGCTGGGATCCCTCCCACAGCCTGTGGGGTCAGGGGGGAGACAGGCTGCAGACAGAGGGTGGGAGGGCGTGGAAGGGAAAGGCAGGATGTGTTGGAACAGCAAAAACACAAAGCCATGAGAACTTACATTGGAATAAACAAGACTCCACATTAAAGAGACACTGAGGTTGTAAACGCAAGGATTCAGAAGCTGAGGCACGAGGGCACAGTCTGTGTCAGCACAGCCACATAACAGCCCCAGCCTGTGCTTTAACACAGCTTCACACACAGGAGCGATTCTCATGTATCCACCTTGCCCAGAACATCAGCTGGCTGACAGTCAGACCAGAGGTACTATTTCAATCATCAGACTTGGGTGAGAATTGTACCTTTGCAAGCCTGGTGTCTGCACCTCGTGTAATATTTAGAGTGCTGTGCCGAGCAGGGAGAGGCTGCATTGTGAGATCTACGCAGCCCTGGCAAGTCTTTTCTAACACATCTCATAAAAGGGAGAGCAAAAGAGATATTTCGGCTGGGTAACTGAGTCATAAAAAGCATAAAACAAATGTGGAGGACACAGAATAAGGAAAAACAGTGGAAACATGATGAGAAAGAGAGAAGACGAATGGATCATGTCTCGGGGTGGTTCCAAAACCAGGATGATAAATTGGTTTCCCCTAGAGCTGCTGAGTTGAGGCATTGGGCAGAAATGGGCAGATAATGGAAAATAAAGGCAGTGTGTTAAAAAATAAAATATAGAGTATAAAACAAATATTTAATTATTTGTCATATAAGGGTGGTACAGAGGAAAAGAAGAAGTCAAGGCCAGCTTGGAGCAACCTGGTCTAGAGGAAGGTGTCCCTGCCCATGGCAGGGCGTGGAACAAGATGAGCTTCAAGGTCCCTTCCAGCCCAACCCACTCCATGGTTCTCTGATAATTGCCTTGGCAATCATTTAGTTTATCTCCTCTGAGATGGATATCTTTGTTTCTGTATCACCAGAGGAGCCAGAGCCCACCTGTGGGTGTTTAGTGAGACCTGGGATGCTCCAGGGTCTCTGAGACATGAACAGGGCTACAGATGTGACAGTCCCATGGGAATCCTGCACGCTTCTGGAGCAGCAACTGAGCAGGGCTTTAGGCAGGGCAGCAGCTCAGCTGTTGCTTGGCACATGAAATTGGAGGGACACAGCCCTTGGAGCTCAACCCTGGGCCCACAGGAACAAGTGCTGAAAGCGCAGCCACACAGAGAGACGTGACTGGGAAAATTCAGGTCCCGGCTGTCAAACGTGGCCACAGCAGAGACCGTGAACTTCACTGCTCAGAGAAGAGCCCTGACCTGTGTCAGAGGTTACAAACACTCCTGGAGCCAGTGAGATTGAGAGTTTGCTGCGGGTGGGCCAGGCTTTCCCTGCTCACCACAGCAGCACAGAGCCAGCAGTGCTTCCTGCCATAAACACGTGGCCCCGAGAGCAGCACTTCCCAAACACCAGGGAAGGAGCAGCATCCTCCAGCCACGGTGTCTTCACCTGAACCAGACCTGCAGTTACAGCAATTATGTGTTCCTTCCATCCTAGAGATCCCAGGGGATGGAAGGAAATCAAATAATAATAAGTTATTAAGCAAGGTTTGAACCTTTGTGCTGAACTTTCTCCTTATGCCCTCACTGTTTCTGTCATGGAAATCAGTTTTCGGTCTCAGCTTAAATAACCAAACATGAATTTTGCTGTGAAAACTGATCTTGTAATCCAAGACAACTTGAGCCACACAGAGGTCTAGTAACTTGCTTAAAGGCTTCTTTTACCCTTGTAAAACAAGAGTTCACCCAGCAACGGGAGCAGAATCCTAATATTTAATTACTGGCTGCAGTTCACATGCAATTATTTATGATACGCTTTCAATGATTATTCATAGGTTTCATACTGGGGGCAGGGGGAGGTCAGCAGGTTGCAAACAAGCCTGAAATTCAGAATTACTTGCTGAGGAGAGCTGGAGAAAGATGATTATGATGGAAAATACAAGAGAAGAGCATAAAGGAAATTGATTATGAAGATTTACCAGGAACATGTGTACTATTAAAAACTCTATTGCACATCAGTGAATTCCAGACACTTAAATCAACAGAATCTTTAAAGGAAAATCACATTTTTTATCATCTAATCAATGTACGTAAAAGTGTTGTTGGTCTCTCTTCCCTGTTCCCTGTTGACTTCAGTTTCCCAATTTAGAGAAGCTCAGTGTTCAATCTAATTGTAAGTGTCATGAAGTTTGAATAGACCAGAGGCAACTGAAAAAGCCAGAAGTAATAAAGTTCAGCTTTTGTCCTAACTGTCTGTAAAATCCAGCTAATCACTGCTCTCCTTGAATGGCATTTGTTACTTCAATAACCCTTTCCCCCACATGGCAGTGGAGCTGCTCTCAGCCTCGTGCTGCTCTGCTGAAGAAAACACACAACTGTGCCAGCAACCGACTGTGAGGACCCCCTTCCTCCCCCTCACGATGAAAAGTAATTCTGAGTTGTCTGGGCCCTGGCCAGGGACAATACTGCTGGTCAAGCCCAGTTCCTCTGCTGCCTTTCACCTCACAGAGCCACAGTCCTGTTTGCAGGAGCTGTTGCAGCCAGGGGCCAGCGCTCCCGGCTGAGTGCAGGGATAAACAATAAGGCAAAGGGCTGCAGTGGCTGCTTTCCATCTTGGAAATGGTTTTTCAGCTGTGGATGAACTTGAGGATCCCAGTGCCCAAGGAAGAATTAAGCTGCTCCAGCATTTCCCCACGGCACCCTCAATACTGGCCTTTCTGCTCCACAGCAGAAAGGTTCTGATGCAGGGGAGGGTTGGAAGGTCTCTCCTGTGATTCTGAGATTCTGTGCAGGCTGGGAATCACCAAAGGAGGTAGTGACTGCAGTGCCCTGGTGAAAAGAAGATCACAGACTCATAGAATACCTGCTTTCATTGGGACTCAAAAGGATCATCCAGTCCAACTCCTGGCCCTGCAGAGACCCCCCAACAACCCCACCCTGGGCATCCCTGGCAGTGCTGTCCAAAGGCTCCTGGAGCTCTGGCAGCCTTGGGGCCGGGACCATTCCCTGGGGAGCCTGGGCAGTGCCCAGCACCCGCTGGGGGAAGAACCTTTCCCTGAGATCCACCTAAACCTCCCCTGGCCCAGCTCCAGCCACTTCCTGGTCCTGTCCCTGAGCACCAAAGATTGCTACACCCATTTCAAAAGACAGAAACCACGAGGAAGAGATGACAGCCAGGAGGGAACGGGCGTGAGCCTGTCTCCAGACCAGAGCCACCCATGAAGAGCTGGTGTGACCCCAGAGGAGGGTCGTGCTGGATGTGCAGGATGGTCCCTTTCTGGAGGGTGGTGTGAGTGCAAGTTCCCTGCCTTGTGTGGTCTCGTGCTGAATTACTACCAGGTGTTATGGAGGAAACCAGGTCAAGGAGAGGCTACAAATTAGGGTGGACACTGAGATTGTAGGAATGGAGGATGAACAGAGGCTGGATGTGGTCACTGCTCAGAACAGGGCTAACGTGTCTAGAACAGAGTCTAGAAGTGGGTCAGTGTAAGGTCATTTGGAGCAAAAACCGCGCGTGGCTGGAAGAGGGTAAAGGTCTGGAGCCCTCCCCTGCCCCCTGTCAGGACCTGCTCTGCAGAGGGATGGGATGGGCTGCACCCCGTTCTGCTGAGCACAGCTAGCAGCTGATCTAACCCCGTGCTGCAGGTGGAGCCAGGCAGGGCCCTGCAGACAGCAAAAGCTCTCGTGAGTCACAGCTCAGAGCCAGGAGGCAGAGCTGGTCTTCTCTCTCACCCAGGCCAAAGGATTGCAGCCGCTCACGGTGACAATGGCCCCAGTAATTTGTCTTTGGCTCAAGTCTGTTTTCCAGAGAAGAGCTCTCATTGATGAGAAGACCTCAAGGGAGAAAGAAATCTGTTATCAGCCCAGGAAGTTTGTTCCAATGGTTAAGCACTGCTCTTGCCAAAATGTGCTTTCTTTGGCTCCTTTGGTTGTAACTGGCCCAAATTCTTCCCCCACCTCTTGTTGCTGTTTCCTGTGAGGATTAAATTCTTGGAAACCCTTTGATAACAGAATCACTCATCTTCCTTTCTGCAACAGTTTCACTCCTTAAAATCTCTGTTCCTGGGAGGTCTTTGCAGAATTATAGAAGATTTCTGTAGTCCTTTAATCCACTGATCCAGTGGCTCAAAATCTGCCCTCCCAGGCATGGGGCAGGTGCCCATCCCCACTTTTTTTGACTTCCACCTCAGCTCTGCTGGTTTGCTCCAGTGTGGAGCTTTCATTTGTGTGCCCGTGAAGGGTTTGAGTACTGCACACAACATCTTCTCAGCAAATCATCAGCACTGCCTGTCTGCCATGGCCCCTAACTCCCCTCTCTGCTGAAATATCACTTTTCTGTCATGAGGGATTGTGTTTGCCTCCCATCCTGGAAACCCGGAGCCTGCATTCAGCTAAAGAAAACGCTCACAGCATCTGCCTTGCTTGTCTACCAAAGATGAGGATTTGTGTCTTCAGTTATTCAATACCTCCACACTACAGATTTTTATCTTGTCCAAGAAGAGTATCAATAATTTTAATCATGCAGTTAAAGACCATATCAGAATGGAAATACACCGGGGGAAAGGAATTACATTGCACAGACAGCCTTGGATCTGTCACCGCCTGTCTTTTCACTGCTTGGCTTTTCTACCGTAACCTTCTCTGGTAACATCAGACCATCCTCCCTCACGAGATACTGGTGGGTGTAATGTACCTGCGCTGACCTCCCACTGCCCTCAGGATCTCCAAAATAAACACAAGATAAACACTAAACACTTCTCAAGGTTCAAACTGCCATAGAGGGTGGCACAGGCATCTCATCCAGCCTTGCTGAACCCCCTCCCTCCCTGAAGCCTCTGCATCTGCAGAGCACACGTGGGATCAGCAGCGAGCCCCACGTTCTCCAGGCAGGACACACAGCCTGGTTTGGGATGTGTGCCTGGTGGGATGCACCTCAGGTGAGGGCTCCTGGCCTAGCTTCTAGCAGTGGGATCAGAAGTCCCTCAACTATTTCATGCCTTGGCTTCTGGGAGGCGAGTTTGGAGATGCTGGCACACAGCTCTGAGACCCTGCGTGTTCTGCCAAGTAGGTGACAGTCACTGAATGTTTATTTCTGTTGGTTTTGGAGTGAACCTGGGGCTGTGCAGAGCTGGGACCAGGCACAGAACAGTGGTGTCTGTGCATGGCTGGCTTAGCTGGCCAGGGGCACTTGCTCATGGCATGACTGTGCCTGGGAACAGATCCCAAAGCGCAGTGACACCGATGGCACTCGGAGCCCACCGGGACACAGTGAGCCTCCAGTGCTGAGCAAGAAGCCAATTCAGAGCTGTGTGATTAAACAAGGAAGAAATTCCTAAGTCTTTGAGGAGTTTTGATCATTTCAGCCTAACTTTGTTTTCTGGAGCTGAATCCACTCTCTTTCAAGGTGCCTCTCTACCACATCCCCTCTGAAGTGCTCATTTCATGCTGCACCCAAGTCCAGTTTTCTTCGAGCTCTCATGGGACGTTTTCAGAGACAGATTTCATGGAAACACAACTGAGGTGGGTTGAACTCTGACCTGAGAAGTTCTCCCGAGTTCAGCAAGTATCCTCAAGCCTCCTACATCTACTACAAGTGTGGGCTGATGGTTGGGGCCAGGTATTGAACCACCCAGTTCCCTTGCCAGTGATGCTGGTCACAAACTTCACTGTCCATTGGCTCTGAATCATGGACCCTGTCCATCCACCCCTCCAGGCAGTCCCTCTCCAGTCTGCTTTTGTGAGCTGGGAATTTTATACTACACTTGTGCTTCATATTCCCAGCTCGCTGCAATGCCATTCTCCACGGAGAAACCCCCAGTTTCATGAAATTAGAAGCTGGCACAGCTGAGTGAAGACAGGGCTGACTCAGACTGTACAGACGTTACGCTGATTTACACCGGCCTGGGGGAAAGCCACACTGCTTCTCCTTTCCTTTGATTGAGTAGCCACGGGGACAAGAGTATGAATAGATGACAGAATCAGAATCATGAATCTAGAATGTGCAGCTGGAATTTCTCCAGCAGACTCACAATGTGAAACATCCAAAAAAAGGCCTGTGAAATATGAATTAATGTAAGGACAAGGTTTTAATCACAGTTACACCACTTTCAAACCACAGAAATTCCACAGAGCTCAGTTTGGTGGCTCTGGGTGTTTGCTGACATCACAGATGCCTCTAGTGCACAAGGAACAGGCTTTGATCTTATTTTTGATGGTGTCAGTTCTGCAGTGAAGTCAGTGGTGTATAAAAGTGTGATATCAAAGGCAAGTTTCATGAGCCAGGGTGACTGGTTAGCTCTGCTTCCTCCTCTGGACACACAGACGTGTCCTGGGGAGGCCCTGGCCCTGCCAGTGGTCAGCAGGGCTGTTGCAGAGTCTCTGCTCTGAATCACAGAACCACAGGATCATTCCAGTTGGAAAAGACCCCCAAGACCATCGAGTCCATCCTGTGCCTGATCCCCACCTTGTCCCCAGCCCAGAGCCCTGAGTGCCACGTCCAGGCCTTCCCTGGACACCTCCAGGGATGGGGACTCCACCGCCTTCCTGGGCACCTCCTTCCAAGGCCTGACAACCCCTTCTGTGAAGAAATTCTTTCTATTATTCAGTGATGTCCTGTTTGTGGTGAAAATCAGAAGTGAAGGAAATGAAAATCTAAACACTTGGTTTTAATTTGCCACTTACAGGACTGCACCAAATGGAGCATCACAACCAAACTGCTGCGGAGCACTGCAGGACCTGGGCTACTCTGAGGGCAGAGAGGAGCCCTCCAATCATGTTCAGCAGCAGAAAATTGTGTGATGGATGTGTCTGTCCCATCCCTTGCCTTGCGGCACCTCTACAGAACCAGTTATATGAGACTCAGCCTCTGCAGCCCAGACTCTTCCCTGGTGTCACCACAAGGCCCCCTGGGTGCAGGCGGGATCACCCATTTTGGCTTGGAAGTAGAGGAAGGGTCTGTGCTGGTGGTGACCAGGAGAAAATGTAGAGACACCTCATGTCTGTGTTGCCTCTTGCTGGAGTGTGAGCGAGACTCGGCAGTGCACGCACACAGCAGGGGTGACTTTGTGCCATGGTTCTTCCCACCCGTGGCTTGTCCAAGCAGCCAGCACTCGAGGTAGCCCCAGTGAAGATTTATCCACCTCTACACTGCAAACTAACCCAGGCTTCTTCCAGGGGAAGGTGTCCCTGCCCATGACAGGGAGTGGAACTGGATGAGCTCCAAGGTCCCTTTCAACCCAAACCATTCTGGGATTTTATAATTTCAAGATAGGAGAGGAAGACTCACAGAAATGAGCAGTCCTGTCTTGCATGCTGCCCAGGTCCTCCCAGGCTGTGCCTCCGGGCTGCCTCCCTATGGATACCACAGCTCAGGTCAGAGTAGAGCTGGAGGCAGAGCCTGAGCCCTTGGTGCAGGGCTGGGCCACGGCCAAAGCCCTGCCCCGGGCACAGCAACCAGGGATTTCTCCTGACACCGTGTTCCATGAGGGACGCGCTCCTACAACTGTACAACACTTCTGCAAACAGGGCTCCCACATCACCTCAGTGCTTTTGAATACAGAGCTCCTTATGTGAAAAACACAGTGGTGCCCAGGTCCAGAGAAATGACAGATCAAGCAGGAAATCGATGTCACTTCTTGTCAGTTAAGAAAAATACTGTACTGACCTTGTATGTGCTTGGCTGGGTAAAGGCACTGTCTCGTGGCTGCCCATGGAGAGGCTAAGAGACCCTCTGGTACCTTGCTGCTCCTGCCACAGAGTGCTGAGACTGGTGGATTAGACCCAAGTTCAGCTGTGGAGTCACTCTACGAAGCAGAACTGGTAAGAAACTTCACTGAAACCAAAAAGGAAGGGTTTGCCTCAAATTATGTAACCAATCCTTCCCTTCCCCTAATGAAACAAACTCTTCTCTACATTTTATTTTGGGTGATGCCTGTTCTAAGGGGAAAATTGTCCCAAATAGCAACTTTTTAAAGAAAATTTCTTATAGAAGCATAGAACAAGTTATTATACAGAATCATAGATTAAAGGTTGGAAGGAATCCTAAAGGTCATCTGGTTCCAACTCCCAATTAATAGTCTCTCCAAGAATGGTCTCCCAAAGTGCTGTGGGATCAAAAATTTCTTTTTACCCACCCACAGAGCAAATGGAGATGCACAGACAAAAAGATGATATATTTTTGCCTATAAATAGAAACCCCAAATGTCCCCAAACTAAGACAAATGTGGCCTCTGAATTGTGGCCATAGGGCCTCCTTCAATCTGGTCAGTTCTGCTCAGAGTTTTGCAGCTGGAGTTCATCTCTACAGATGAAGCTCAGGAGCCAAACCACCTCTTTTTTGGCCAAAAACATTTTCTCTTTTGCCAAAAATTCATTAGGTTGCAGGGACCATCTTTCTTGCCTCTGATTTTGTCAATACTTCCCACGGAGGAGAGACAAACTCCAAAGGATTTGCAGCCCACTCTCAATTAGAGCCCCCGCCCATTCCCTGGGGCTGGTTTAAGGTTGGGGCTGCCCCGTGGCCCCACAGCAGGCTCTGGCCTTGTTTTTGGGGTGAGTCACATCCTCCTGGGTGGCCTTGGGATGCAGCCTACAAAGGACTGTTTTATCAGCCCCTCCGCACAGAGCCGAAATGCTCTTTGGTCATGCATATGCAATAATGCAAATGAATCATCCACCGTGCAGCACAGCAGTGCAAGGCAGCTTGTGCCACGGGGCAGCTGGGACACAGAGCTTCAGGTGTGCTCACAGGCTCCACCCAGGTGCCACTCGGTTACTGAATCCCTGGATCGCGTGCATGTGGCACCTGGGGACATGGGTCAGCCATTGGCAGTGCTGGAGAACGGTTGCACTTGATGGTCTTAAAGGGTTTTTCCAACCTCAGTGATTCTGTGATGTTTCTATCAATCCTTTCTTATGCAGGAAAACCTGGGTTTGTGGTCATCGAGACTCAGCTGAGGGGATCTTTTGATTTTGCAAGGACAAGAGAAGGTTGAAAATACTGGAGTCTGGGCAGTTTTGTACCCGGCCTTCTCTGAGACCTGAGGCATAAACACGGGGTTTGACCTGCAGCCACACTCACCCTGACAGATGTGCATCTAACTTGCACTTGGCATACTTCCATGATATCTTTAAGCCCAGTGTTTCTCCTCCCAGTGCTCAGAAACGTCTCATCTTGGCTTATGTTAAGCCACTGACTTCTTGCCCTTTATAAAAGTGTGCAGAGGATGGGTCCCCTCCTCTGCTGCTCACAGCTGTGTCCCCCACACCTGTTCTCCAGACTAAATGAGTCCCACTGCCCCTGTCTCCCCCTTGAAAAGGGCTGGGGCCCAGTGATAGCCTTAGTGATTCTATAATTCCCTGGCTGTTGAAAATGTACATTTCTTCTTGAAGACTCAGACATTTGCAATTTTTGAGACCCATTTCCAATTACAAATCAGCATGAGAAGAAAACCCCAGAAGTTTTGTTTTTCAGTGAGTCTGTCCAGTATAAGAAAACAGAAGCTGATGCAAGGCAACGTTTAGCTGGGCATCACAATGGCCACAGCTTCTCATTTCTCACTTCTCACCACCACTTTCACAAGCCCAGGGCAGACCTAGGCACGGGTCCATGTCAAACCATGCTGCAGTCACTAGCAAAGTGTTGCTTGCCTTCAAAGCAGAGCCCCCCCTTCTCAGATCCCCAGTTCTCCTCTGCACCCAGCTAACCTGCAGAGAAACAGGTACAGAGACAGCACCTTACCCAGAGAACCTGGTGAGGCAGAGCTTGTGCCTTGGTCATGTACACTTAGTAAATGTGCTTTTAATCTCATTAATGTTTGAAAGAAGCAGTGGTGGATGAATCATCTGATGCAAATGGAATAGTTTAGGGAATACATGCATTTTCATTAGCCTAACTTCTCCTCCAGCACTATGTATTAGCATGGAATTAACCCATTAATTCTATTGATTTCAGTTAATATTGTGCATTCCATTAGTGCTCGAATCCCCACAGACTCCTTTCCAACCATCTATAGGAACTGGCTTGTTTAATCAACACAGAGCAACTAATTGAAGCAACAGTTCTGGTCATGAAGTGAAGAAGAAAATTGTTTCTAATTGAGAGAACAGGAGGAATTTGGGGAGGCGGGATAGAATTATTACTGATGGAGCAGGGAAAGGACGCCAGAGATCCCACTCTGCTGGTCTTGCCAGAAGTGCCATGGGGGTTGTTCTGTAAGCACAACTGGTGGAGGCCAGAGAAGATCATTTCATCTGTTCATGGAACGGTTTGGGTTGGCAGGGGCCTTTAAAGCCCATCCATTTCCAACTCCTTGCCACAGACAGGGACACCTTCCACTAGATCAGGGCTCCCAGCCCCATCCGACCTGGCCTTGGACACTTCCAGGGATCCAGGGGCAGCCACAGCTGCTCTGGGCAACCTGTGCCAGGGCCTCATCACCCTCATCTTAAAAACATTTTCTTTATATCTAATCTAAATCTACCGTCTTTTATTTTAAAACCATCACCCCTTATACTATTGCAGCAGGTCCAGCTAAAACACTTGTCCCCATCTTTCTTTCAGTCCCTTTGGGCACAGGAAGGTGCTCAAAGTTCCCCCTGAATCCTTCTCTTCTCCAGACTGAACATCCCCAGGTCTCTCAGCTTTTTCTTCCAGGAGAGTTGCTCCATCCCTTTGTTCTCCTCTCCCAAAATCCAGCCAGCACTATGCTGACAGGAAACTTGCACCCTAAAATCCACTCTGCTCTTCTGGAACACCTCCTGTCTGTGTGTCACAGGCTTTCATCAGCCTCCATCCCAGCAGTACCCGACCTCACACTCTGCATGTGTATTTCCCAGCACCCTCTTTGCCCCGTGCAGATCTGCTGGGCCAGTTCTGGCCAGGCTCTGCCCACCAGGGCGCTGCTGCTGGAGCCTGTGTGGGAGCAGTCGCTGGAGGCAGCAGCTGCTGCTGCACAGTGCTGAGAGGAGGTGGCCACAGTGCTGCATCCCCATGTAGGACAAGGAAAACTTCCCATCTCCGCAGTGCCAAACATTTCCCTGCCACTCTAAAGTAGTTACAGGAGGGATGGTGTCACTTGGAGAAGTTCAGGCATCAAGGGACAGGGAGGATCTCCAGAGACTGTCAAAGTCAAAGCAAGGCCACAAAGATGGTGTTTCATGTTTTTAGCTCAAAGTCTCTGGATTTTTTTTCCTGCTCAGGTAGAAGGGCGGCTCTGCTTCTTGTAGCCTTTGCTTGGAGGAGAGGATAAATGAGGTCTTTGATGTAAAAATCCAAATGAAAGCAAACACCACAAAGTTGCTCTTTAAACTTAGCTTATTCACCAACATCTAGTTCTGGCACTCACCTCCCTGGGCAGCCTGTGCACTGGACTCACCCTCCCGATGACTATGCAGGCTAAGACCATATCCATGACATTTTTTACAGCACTCTCCAGCAATATTTCCTCTCAAATTGCTTTTGTAAAAGACTATCTTCATTCCCCTCATCATAAGCCCTGCCTCATTTTCCGCAGCGAGCTGAACTCTCTCTCTTGCATCCTGGCCTAATTATTAAACAACCCTGTCAAAGTGTTCGGTTGTTTGATGATATTTTACTCTCAATTAGAAGTATGAATGTGCTCCATTAGGCTTCTAATATCCTTTATGCTCAGCCTGACATTTGGGGAGCTGTTTTATTACAGCTGACACTCTGGGAAATGGGGCTGCCATAGTTAGCATCAATAATGGTGTTATTGACCCCAATTTTATGAATGCAGGAGGATGTCTGAATGTTACACACTCAGTATCTCCAGGGTTCTCACTGTCTCACACCAATGTCTGCTCTGGGAGATCATGTCCCTGCCTTTCTGTGGAAGTGTGTGGTTTTTTCTCACTCTGTTAAGCTCAGAGACACTTTCCTGATCAAGTGTTTGGCAGCTGGTTAATACACAAAAAGCTCATCAAGATAGTGAGGACTGAGGTTGAGTTTCTCATTGAAAAGCCTGACAGCCTCTTGATAAGCATCAAACACAACCGGGAATCCTCAGGGTTGTTCCCACTTGTGAAACAAACTGGTGGCACACCCCTGGACAAGTCACTTCCCTTCTCTGTTATTTCATTCTGGGACTGATGGTGAAGTTCCCCTCCACATCATCGCCTCTCTTTAAAGCATGGAATCATGGAATGATTTGGTTGGAAGGGGCCTTACAGATCATCCAGTTCCACCCCCTGCCGTGGCAGGGACACCTCCCACTGTCCCAGAGTGCTCCCAGCCCCAGTGTCCAACCCGGCCTTGGACACTGCCAGGGATCCAGGGGCAGCCACAGCTGCTCTGGGCAGCCTGTACCAAATCATAGAAAGAGATGGTCCCTGCCTTGAAGGTTTTGAAGACCAAAGAGAAAGCCCTGATGCTAACAAAAAAGGATATTTGGAAAGCTGGTATTAGGATGTGGGTGTTCTGAGACACAGTTCTCAGCTCCAAACCAGTCATACCCAGTTCTTGCCATAGAGCCCGGGAGGGCTGTTCCTTTTCTGGGAACTCATTAAACGCATCTCAGTCCACAGCAGGTGATGATGGCACTTCCCTGGTGCCCATCCTGCAGCAATTCTGGAGCAATACGGGCCAGAACAGAGCTGGGAACAGGGAAGCAGCAGTGTGCTGTGCCAACGTTTGATGCTGAGCACCTAAACAAGTCCTGCATCCCACCTGCTGTGACAAACACGTGGGTCCTTTTCTCTGCCCAACAGGCACCTGGAGCAGCTCTCTGAGAGGTTCTAGATGGGAATACACGGGCATAACTCAGACCATAACCCAAAGCACCACGTTTCTGAGGCTGCATTTGGGGTGAGCTGCAAAAGGAGGACACAAACTTAACCCTGCTGGGTCTTTCAGCAAGGACTGCATCAGCAGGCTCAGTGTCAAACTCAGCTGGAATTTGTAAAACCTATGTCTGACTGATGCGCTCACCCTTTCTTCCTTAGCAGACTACTGCACACACTACTACAATTTCACAGAGCAAGAAAATCCTCCCCTTTTCTCTCCCCTCTTTTCCCAGTAGCACATAAGGACCTTGGGACAAAAACAAATGGACATTTTGGAACACAGGAAAACCCCTAGTTCTCATCAAGTTGAGGTTACTGCTGAAATTTTGCTCCATTTCACTGCTAAAAAGTGGGATATCTTGTGTTGAGGGTAGTTATTGTACTCAAGAGCCTTTTCAAAATAGTAAAAAGCAGGATCCATCCACCCATCCATCCATCCATCCTTGTGGGCTTTTAATGCAAAGACACAAGGCAGGGTGGAGAGGTTTCCCCAGGGAACACAAAAAGTCTGTGGCAGAGAAGAGACAGACCAAACTTCCCTGAGTCCCAGACCAGTCCTGTGGTTTTCAGTTTTTATTCACTCCTGACCTGAGAAATTCAGCTGAGCCTTGGATCCATTCTGCCTCTGCTCTGTGTCTGCCACTCTGGCATGACAGTAGTCTGCCTGTCAGAGGTGCCAAACCTTGCCCATGTTCCTCCAAAATCAAGGCATCCAAAGGGCAAGTCAGCACCTCTCCAAGTGAAGCTGTTTATTTGGTGTCCAGGGATTCAACATGGGCTCCTCTGTCTGGAAAAACTGGACTTGCACTGCACTCGGTATCTCCAACCCTCCTCCAAAACATCCTTGGCCAAATGTCCGCAAGCATTTTCAGCAGTGGCAGAAGGCCCTTCCAGCCACCACCAGGGACCAGGAGAGGGTAACCCCAGCGCCACAAACACGAAGGGACTTCCACAGGCAGTGTGGGATTAGAGGATGGAGCTCAGTGCCACCGAGGGGATGCACAAGGCAGGGACGGGTCCCTGGCAGCAGCCCCAGCTCCCCCTGCAGCGGGTGCAGGCTCTGAGCAGCCCCACAGGCCCATGCACAGCTGCCCCACATGTCCATGCACAGCAGCCCCACAGGGCCATGCACAGCAGCCCCCCAGGCCCATGCACAGCAGCCCCACAGGTCCCTGCACAGCAGGCCCACAGGCCCATGCACGGCAGCCCCACATGTCCATGCACAGCAGCCCCACAGGCCCATGCACAGCAGCCCCACAGGCCCAGGCACAGCGGCCTCAGCTCCCCCTGCAGTGGGTGCAGACCCTGGGCAGCCCCACAGGTCCATGCACAGCACCCCACAGGCCCATGCACAGCAGCCTCACAGGTCCATGCACAGCACCTCACAGGTCCATGCACAGCAGCCCCACAGGCCCATGCACAGCACCCCACAGGCCCATGCACAGCTGCCCCAGCTCCCCCTGCAGTGGCTGCAGACCCTGGGCAGCCCCACAGGCCCATGCACAGCACCTCACAGGTCCATGCACAGCTGCCCCACAGGCCCATGCACAGCAGCCCCACAGGCGCATGCACAGGTGCTCCGTGCCCTCTGGGTGCCTTCAGAAATGCAGGGGTGTCACTAGGACCTCCCACCTCTTTCTAATAAGGAATGGAATCTTTCAGACCAAATCACCACCCAGAACCCCACAGCAGCCAGTTTTTTCTTCCCAGTTGGATCTGCCCTTGGACAACCACACAGATCCAGCCCTGCACTGCTCTGCACTGACACCCAGTGAAGCTAAACATCCCTCATGCTCCCCGGAGCCTCCCCAACACACACACCCCTCCTTCTGCAACAACAAAGCTCCAGCCTCTGTGTCTGAAAATGAAATCTTATCTCCCAAAACCACTCCAGCTCCGCACACCTGGGATCCCATCTCTCCCTCTCATCTGACTTTAATAACAACACCATTCCCCCTCAAAAGGAGGCCGGAGCCCAGATTAAAAGGACCTGTTTAGCTGGCAGCAATATTCCCTTCCTTTGCCCTTTGATTTTTGATTTTTGTTGTTGTTGTCGCTCTTGCATTTTTTTATTGAGCACCTGGGCTGAATGGCAGAATAAAATTGAACTTCCCAGCTGAGACCACACCACAGCTGCTCGGCTGTGCATACCTTAGGGAAAAACGTGGGCAGTTTCCATTTTGGCCAATTATTATGTGGGGGAATCTTTTATTCTGGTGGGAAGTGGATAGGAGGAAGAAAAGCCTTTGCAGGCACCAATTATCTTTTAAAGGAATGCGGGCCACTTAAAATTGTTGAGCCAGAACTTCAGTACACATGAATCAGCAGAGATCTCTCATGAATATGGGGATGAAGAGCTAAGAATTTAGCTGGGAATCTGGGGGGTTGGGTGTGGATACATCCCTGTTTATTCATACATCACTGCAATTCTCTTTAATTTAGGTTGTGTACTTTTTTTCTCTTCCTTTTGTCCTGGACATTGGAAATCATCTCATTTGCTTGGGATCACATTTCTGTGATTTAACTTAATCCCAGGACAGCAAGCACTCCTTCCTCCCACCCTTGCCAAGCATTCATAGGTCCTGCACTGCTGCTCTTTGTGCGAGCACAAACTCCAGACTCACAAACTAACCTTTATTTACTTTGTTTGTGCTCAGTTACTTTCTAGACCACTTTCTCTTCCTGCTTTCCCTCTCACTCTTCCTTATTCTGTTATCTCATGAGTGGCTCTTAGCCAGGGACCTCTCCTGTGTTCATCTCTCTCTTTGTTTTCCCTTCCTCCCTCCCTCCCTCTGAGGCTGGAAAACGCTGCAGGATCATGGCACAAGACCAGGCTCCTGCTCAAAATGAGCCCCTCTTCCCCCAGGGTCCCTCTGGGGAAGAAGGGTGTGGTGGCCAGGTGGAGATGCCCACGGTGAAAGTGGGACCAGCACATGGCGCTGTCCCTGGTACCTGTCCAGCCTCCAGCTCTTTCCATCCTGTGGACATGGAATCACAGAATTATTTGGGTTGGAAGGGGCTTTAAAAAGTCTTCCAGTCCAACCCCCCTGCCATGGCAGGGACACCTTCCACTGGACCAGGCTGCTCCAAGCCCTGTCCAGCCTGGCCTTGGACACTGCCAGGGACAGGACACCCTCCCTGAGCAAAACGTGGTTTCTATGCAATCCAGTGACTCTCAAAGATTTCTCTTTGGGGAACATGTCCAGTTTCTCCACAGAGCCATGCAGACATCCACAATGTCCTGCTGTGAGGAGTTCCATGGGTTGTCTCCCTGACATCTTCCACCTTGAACCACTCCAGAAGACCCTGTGAACCTGAGAACTTCTAGAAAATGATCCTCCCTGGAGTAACAGGGAGGATCTGCACAAAGTAGAGGCACAGGAGGGGGATTCCATCCCCTCAGCTTTACTTTTGACAGATATTTCATGTGGAAATTCCCATCAGGGAGCTTCCACCCTGGCAGTGCTGCTGTTGCAGCACAGTTTCAGCCGTGGCTCCTCTGTCTGTCCTATGACACCTGGAACCCAAAAGGGTGACTTACCAGCCTGTAAACCTCCTTCCTGGGCAGTGGTTAAATAAAGAGAAAAAAATCATCTGCCCCAGGGCTGTCCCTATTGAAAGCTGTTCAGGAGGAGAAAAGTTCTCCTGATTTTTTAAACACTATAAATATGATACAGATGGGTGTTTGATACAATGTGCAAAACAAATGCTGTGTAGTGTGGCGTGTAAAAGCCTCCTTAAAAGATTTTAAATAAAGAAAAAATTATAGAAAGTTTGCAAAAAAAGGAGAAATAACCTTTTGTGATGCCAGCAGACTTATCCTGTGCAAACAAGAGGAATAGCGGGTGTGTGTGGGGGAAATAGAGTTGGATGATTTAACTACTTGGCTTTGGTTACTGGATCTTTTCTTGGATTAGGAATAAATGAAGTTAGAAGGGAAAATATCAAGAGATATTTGGAGTGGCCATGTAACAACAGCCCTGAGCCACAGGACAACTGCAGCCATAAGTAAATTTCCAGAATCATTCTCTCTGCCTTAAGGTCAGACCTTTGAAGGGAAAAAGAGTGGAAACAAGACTGCAAAGATGAGGAAATCCATTGCAGATATGTAAAATATGTAAAATTGTGGAGAGACTGTTCCCATGGGGACAAACGGACAGGAAAACAACCTGGAGCACAAGACCCCGGATTTACAGAGACCCAAGGAAACTGTCAGTGTCATGTTTGTGGGGACATCTGACCCAGACTCTGACTGTGAGAGTCCTTCACCCATGGCAGCCTCTCTCCACTGCCCCAGCAGGGTCAGAAATCCCAGTGAACGCTGCCTCCCACTGCCCCAGGCCCCACTGCACAGGGACCAGCAGCATTAAATAGGGATTCCCTTTTGCTGGGGTGCAGCATGCTCCTTTTCCTTTCCAAGTTTATCAAGTTTCTAGTCTCGGGATGCTGAGAAAACCTGCATTAAATACTCCCTGACAGGCCCCCGGGGCATGACCTTGAAAGCAGCAGCTTCTCCCCAGCATTTACTTGCTCTTAAAGGAGTGTGAGGAGCTCATTTTTTTTAATTGAGGGGGGTGCTTTCCCAGACACTAAGAAATGGGTGGAAGAGAGATCTCCCCCAAGAGCCACTGAAGCCTGAACAGCCCATTTTTGCCCATTAACTAGCAGCTTGGAATGGATTTTCATTTCAGTTTAGTTGCTGAGCTAAAATTCCCTGTTTTCAACTCATTTGTTCCTCTGCCCAGGCCGACCCTCCCACAATGAAGGGCTGCTCCTGCTACAGCCCTGGAACGTCTCTGACCATTGCTGGAGCCCAGTCTGCACACACAGCACTTGGGTTCTGCACGGACTCTGCAAACCAGAGTTCCCATCTTTGCTTACAGAGCAGATAAAAACCTCCTTCAGCAGCAGCCTGCAAGGAATTGTGCCTGGCAGCATTTCTCAAGCAAAGTATTTTGGGGTCATACAAAGAATACTGCAAACCATTCCAAACTCAAAGAATAATCTATTTGCATATTAAGGTCTAAATAGCACAGAAAACCTACGAAGCCGAGGCCTCCAGGCTCAGATCCTGCATGAGGACATAGAGGCCCTAAACCCACAGATGGGTTTTTTTACCAGGGGAGTCAGGAATGCACACGCTTTCCTCTGCTATGGGGGCTTTGGTGCGAAGGAATGTGTGTTTTAAAGGTGAACTTATGACTTGGTCAGATTTTATGCTGACAATTCACATTCAGATCATCTGAGGGAGAAGCACACAGCTGGCTAATTCTGGAAATTAACAATTTTTTTGTTGTGAAAAGCCAAAGACAACGACTAAAGAGCCCAGGGTGTGTTGAGGGGTGAGGTTGTGGAAAATGCCACCCAAACCCCAGCAGCAGTGCAGAGGAGCACTGACCCCTCCTCTGCCTCTCCCCGCAGCAGCGTCAGCACCGCTGCACGCGGGCACAGCAGGGAGAGCTCGGCCAGGCCCTCCATTTCTACTCCATTTCTACTCCATTTCTACTCCATTTCTACTCCAACCCAACCACAAGGCTGGAGAGACAGGCAGCCAGCCATTCCATGGTTCTGGGACAGCCCTGGGTGAGCTCCTGGGGATCAGCGAGCACAGCCTGCACTCGGATGTCTCCATGCATGGAAAGGCTGGTGGCAGCCGCCGGGATCCGCTCACAGCTCCTCTCTCCCGGCCTGGCTGAGGGGCTGCTTTCCCCAGGGCTTTGCTCTCCCAGTGCTTGGTGCAACCCAACGGGTGTTACAGGGTCACAGAACGGCCTGGGGTGAAAGGGACCTTTAAAGGTCACCAGTGCCACCCCTGCCACGGGCAGGGACACCTCCCACTGTCCCAGGCTGCTCCCAGCCCCAGTGTCCAGCCTGGCCTTGGGCACTGCCAGGGATCCAGGGGCAGCCACAGCAAATCTGGGCACCCTGTGCCAGGGCCTCCCCACCCTCATTGTAAAAAATTTCTTCCTTATATCTAGTCAGAATCTATACTTTCTTAATTTAAAACCATTCCCCCTTTTTCTATCAGTACAGGCCCTACTAAAAAGTCTGTCCCCATCTTTTTTTACAATACCCCCTTAAGTGTTGACAGTTGTATGTATTGAATGTTGCATTGGCTCAAGTTGAAAGAATTTATCCTCAGGAGATTGATCTTTCTTCTTCCCTGCCTTCTGCTTGCTTTTGCACACACAGTGGGTTTTACAGCTCCCAGCCCTGCTTTCCAAAGGCTGCCAGTCTGTTATCCCATTCACATCTCTCTGCTCCCCACTGGTGCACTTTGAAATTTTCAGCTGTAAACTCTCCAAAGGTGCCTTTGCTCTCGGACACCCTGAGACCTCGCCCGTGCCACAGCGTCTTTGATCCAAAAAGGGTCACCAGCAGTGGCCTGCACCCCCAGAGACTAGGGGTCACTGCCCAGAAACCAGGTGTGGTTCTGCAGAGGCTGATAATAAACCAGCCCAGCCAACGTTATCTCAGCCATAAAATATTACTGCACCATCAAATGCAAAGCTTGGTTCGAGCTTCCCACAGCTTTCATGGCTGTATGAGTGACAAAACAGCAGTCGTGCTGTTTTAATTAGTGCCTCCTAATTCCTTCATTTCTTTTGCCAGTTCAGTCTGTAATTTTTGGAGTACCTATCCTTCACTAAAATAAAGAGTCTGAAAGACTTTGGAACCTGAAATACGTATTTTTTTCATACAGCTGGAGGTCAAGGCTCAGGCATTTTAGACATAGTGCTGTTAAAATATGCCTAAATCTGCCTCTCCCTGCACGTCAACCAGCACAGTCTTCTCCACACACATCTGGAGCAATCCCCTCTTTGTGCCAGTCCATGTGCTGTGCCTTCTGCTCAAATATTTAACACATTTTTGTGACTGGTCTTGAAATGCAGCAGGACCAGGGTGCCTGGTCATGACTTGTCTTTCTTAAAATCGCCTGTGTTTAACTGTTTTCTTTTATGCTCCAAAATCTCTCAGTTGAGGTCCCCATGCTCAAAGAAGATGTAGAAAGCACCTCTCCATGCTTGACTCATTCAGGAATTTTATTGAGTTGTGCCGTGTTCTGAGGGCTCTGAAGGAGTTCTTCTCGATGGTACGAGGCTGAGAGGAGAAGGAGCTTCTTATAAGACACTGGAGGGAGGTGCAGAGGGAAAGTCAGACTGGACAGACCTGAAAAGGATCGAGATAGACTCGAGAAGAGGAAATGTTCTGAGATGCTGGCGCAGCCCAAATGGGGCAGCAGACATGGCTGAGACTTGTGGTGGTCTCTGACCATGAGATACATGGCAGAGTGGGGGACATCCCTTATTTGATATTTGGGGGAGAAGGTGGGTAAAGTTCCTAAGAAATGGAATGCCATGTACCGAAGGTCAAAGAACGGTTCAATGCATTTATGAAAATAAACAGACAAATCAAGACCTTTATGTAATAAAAGGATTTTTCTCTTGTTAGTCAATTTATTTTGGTCTCAGTTTGATCAGCTTTAATAATGACCCTGCAGCACTGTTCTTGTTCCCTTCTGTTCAATCAGAAAGAAGCAAAATGGGAAAGATAGGAATTTCTGCTTCCTACACACCGAGGGGACGAGGCAATGCCCCATGTCTCAGCACAAATCCATTCAATGCCAGGATGAGCCCTAGTTCTTTACCTGTATCACAATGACACAGCACTGAGTTACCCGGGCTGTGAGCGGCAGTGACCCTGGCGTGTATTTTCTCTGTTATTTAGGAACTGTAAGGAAGAAAAACAACTGTTATTATCTTTTGGATATTTTTTTAATCCTATTCTGAACCCGTTTGTCATCACGAGATGGAGTCAGAGGAATTCAGACTCTGCAATGAACACGGGATGGGGATGTCGGTACTTGACAAGAATTGTGAGGCTCTGAATGATGTGCTGGGTACTTAATGAAGCCACCTAGAAAGGCTGACATATTTGCATTCCTGTTAAAAGAAAATAATAATAATAATAATAGTTTGAGGCTGTTGAAAAGCTCTGCTCTGACAGCGCTGGAAAATGCCTCATTTACCCACAGACACAAAGCAGCCTCTGCTCCTGCTGTGCCAGCACTGCTTTTAGAGAGCTCTGCCTGGTTTGGGACACGGCTGCTCCCCGCTGAGGATGAACCCTCTGTCACCTCCAGTCCGTTCTCGGCCACCTGCATCCTCTTTTCCCGGGCTGGGGGGCACTGGGGCTCCTGAAGGCTCTGTGCCCCAGTGTCCCCCACCCCGGACTCGTGGCCATGGCTCAGCTGGGGCAGCTGTGAGGCAGGGGCTGTGGCCTGGGGACATTCCTGGTGCTGGGATATCCCAGGTCCTCCTGCAGAGCCGGCGAGCAAAGCCCAGCCCCAGCACACACTCCCAGGGAAGCAGCATCTCTCACCAGGAACGATGGCAGGGGGTCCTGCTGTCTCCATCTTCACGGCACTGTCCTAGACCTTCCTCCCCTCCATCGTCCTGCCCCACGGACCATGCCCTGGCCTGCTGCACTTTGGTATTTCCCAAAGTGCAAAACAACAGGTGAGGGACTCTGCAGCAGCTGTGGCTGGTGACACAAAATCAAACTCCGTTTCTTTTTGCTGATGTGTGCTTTGGTTTTGAGTGTGCTGGGTTTTGTCCTTCCTTCCTTCCTTCCTTGGATCCTTGGATCCTCAGAGACCCTCAGGTCAAACCTCAACCTGCCTGGAGGACTTTCAGCATTCCCAGGATCCAGTGCCCCCCGTTACAGAGGCCTTGGGGGTCATCTCTCACTCATCTCACAAAAACAACTCACTGCTGTTCCCACACCAAGTTTGAGGTGACAGAAGAGCAGCTGGGACCCCGAGAGCCCCTGGAACCCCGAGAGCCCCTGGGACCCCGAGAGCCATACCCTGCTGCTGCCCAGCCCTGGACGACAGCGTGGAAAGTGTCCAGGCTGTGCTGGGATCCACTCGGGATCCCTGACTGCAGCCAAGCCCTGGGCTGGAAGGAGGGCTGAACCTCTACTCCACTCTAAAAAGCTCCCCCCTACACCAGGCTTTGCAGATGCTTCACTGGACAGAAAGGCACCAGGGAGGGAAGCATCAGTGAGAAGTAACAAGGAGAAAAGCAAAGAGAACTCTGGACTGGGTAATTTCTGCCCAACGATTGTCTCTAATAAGGTTTGACTGTATTAATTAATTGAGATGTGCCTTGGAGAGTGGGAGCTGCTGCTGATGGAAGCCAGCCAGGAAGAAAAAAAACCCTCATTTTCTCTGCAAACCTTCTGACTAGACCAGATCTCTGAGGTTTGGTGGCAGGCTTTGGGGAGATAGGCAGGTTTTCAGGGCCTGTGACACAGCCACAGGTAGAATTTGGTTGTCACAAACTGCCAGGGAAGGTGGCCAGGGGTGGAGGAGGACAAAGCTTTGCAGTGGGACCAAGCTGGGTCATTCCCTCACATCAGCTTTTGATTAACTTCCTGCATGAAACCAAAATGTCTGCGCTTTCCTTGTCTGTGTAGGAAGAAAGACAAAATAAGGATATGTGTCATTCCCCAGAGGTTCAGGTCATTGGTAGGGCTAAGAGCACTCCAGTCTTTCACTGGCAGTCCCAGTAATAACTCCCACACGGACATCTCTGGGAGGCAGAGACATTGGTGGGCTGCAGAGACCAGGACTACAGCAGGTGACCTCAGATAAGCTCTTCCAAAACACTGCAGATCCCACAGACCTGGGCGCTCAGCAACAACGTGGGTGCAGGGCCCTGGGGAAGGAAATGCCTCAGCCTCTGCTTGAGCCTGTGCTGCAGCTTGTGCATGGAGAAACGGAGCTGTGGTGTGCCAGGCTGGGGGGTTCACACCCCAGGGGATGCACAGCGTGTGCAGGAACAGCCACCGTGGGTCTGGGATGCACGGAGCACACGTTTATAGTTCGCTCCTGGTCTTGGGAAACGTGCTGGAAGAGATGGTCTGTGCACCTTCCCAGTCTAACTGTCAGCTATGGACTGGCAGGGAGAGGACAAAACAGACTTTCCAACTCTGCTCTTCTGTGATGCACAGAAACCTGCTTCTTGCTTTCAGTGCTGTGGTGCCAGCAGCTTGGTGCCCTCAGCCCATCCACGGATCTGGATTCCTGGGCATCTCCAAGGACCCTCCCACTGCCTCTGCAAGAAGTGATGGATGTAGGGGAACATCCTGCAGCCCTGTGACCTGACAGCAGGAGCACGAGCTGAGTGCAAACACAGAAATATCAGCTCACCCAAGAGAAAAAAACCCACTGGAACAGAGACATGGCTGTGTCTCCCAGGGCTTTTTCCATGTAATTTTTTCTCTTGGAAATTTCAGCCTGGGAGCAGAAGGAATCACTTCTATAGCTGCTCACTGTTCTTAAATTTTTTCTAAAAAATGTAACTCCTGTGTTTTGGATGTTAATGACTAGATTTAAACAAAATAGAGTAAAAATGTTGCTGACAACCCTTGTAACTCCTACTACAGCTTCTAGAGCCAGGACTTGAGAAAATGCTGGACAGAGGTGGGTACTGCCTGGCACAGGGCTCAGATGTGCAGGAATAAGAGATGTTGAGCCAGTTCTGGGATTCCCTCCTGTCCCCTTTGGACATGATTTCAACGCACTTGGAAAGAAACTGTCCGGCTTTCCACAGATGCTTTTTCTGCCATAAGAGGAAAATAATCGAGACTGAAACCACTTCCACTAATTGTCTGTATTTTAAATCTGAAGTGGTGCCAAGTTCCTACTTGGAAATTGTTCAAGCAGCTGTCGTTACCAGGCTCCCTGGGAGGACGTTTGCACAACACGTGGCCAGCGGGCACCTTGGGAGATGGGTCTGGTCACACAGCCCATCCTCACGTCAGTCACAGTGATCTTCCCCAGCCTGCCACATTCCTGCCTGTTGACCATTTTTAGCTCTGTGAAGGCTATGACATAATTTTAAATCTCAAAATAAAAACAGAACAGAAGGCAGATACTTTCCCCCAGAAGAGAAAGGATTCTAAGTCTCTACAGAGGATAAAAGACACATATTTGCAGAGGAAGAAGTGGAGTGAAATGTTTTCAATGACCTTTGTTCCACCAGCTCACAAGCCAGGCACTGGCTTCAGCCACGGTCACTCCTGTGGTGCTTTCTGGAGCCCATGGCTGCAGTCCTACACGGATGTTTCGAGCAGGGAAGGCCACAGGCCTTGGGAGAGCAAGCAGCAGAGAAATCATGGTGATGAGCTCAGCTCAAGCAAACTCACCCAAAATCCAGATGCACAGGAGATATCTGGCTCAGGCCCACAGATTCACCTCCTTCTATGGTGCCCAACTCTCCCAGAAAGCCATGGGAAGATCAGTGCCCTGATATGATGAAAATACCTCAGTATTTTGGAAGGTACTGTACAAGCCTTGATGGGTAATTAAATCCCAGAATTTGTTAATAATATAATAGAATCATTGAATATCACAGACTGGATTTGGTAGGAAGGGATCTTAAAGCCCATCCAGTTCCTGCCATGGGCAGGGACACCTCCCACTGTCCCAGGGTGCTCCAAGCCCTGTCAAACCTGGCCGGGGACATTTCCAGGGATCCAGGGACAGCCACAGCTTCTCTGGGCACCCTATGCCAGGGCCTCGCCACCCTCACAATAAAGATTTTTTTCCTATTAATAATAACATAAAACATCAAGGTGATTGGTTTGATCTCTGAAGGCTTTGTGATTATAAACAGAGAACTTTTGGTCGGTTACCCAGGACAGCATCTCTACTGTCCCTCCTGGCCTCCACATTTCTCTCTTGGGCATCAGAGCTCTCTTCTGTCCCCAGCACTGGAAGGACCTGGAGCTGTTGGAGCGAGTCCTAAGGAGGCACCAAGATGATCAGAGGGCTGGAGCAGCTCTGCTATGAGGAAGGGCTGGGAGAGTTGGGATTGTTCAATCTGGAGAAGACAAGGCTCTGGGGTGACCTCCTTGTGGCCTTCCAGTAACTGAAGGGGGCAACAAGAAAGATGGAGAAGGACTTTGGACAAGGACTTGGAGAGACAGGATGAGGGGGCATGGCTTCCCACTGCCACAGGCAGGGATGGATGGGATATTGGGCAGGAATTGCTCCCTGGGAGGGTGTGAGCCCCTGGCACAGGGTGCCCAGAGCAGCTGTGGCTGCCCCTGGATCCCTGGCAGTGTCCCAGGCCAGGCTGGACACTGGGGCTGGGAGCAGCCTGGGACAGTGGGAGGTGTCCCTGCCATGGCAGGGGTGGAACTGGAGGAGCTTTCGGGTCCCTTCCAACCCAAAGCAGTCTGTAAATCTGTGATTCTCTCCTTTGGTACGTCAATCACTTGCTTTTCCAGCAACCCCTTCACCAGCACTGGGCCATTGGCTACCTGGGGTATGAACAGGTAAAACCAGCAGAAATTCAACCAGAAGAAAGGAAGAGAAAGTCCCTGTCCATGCTCATGAAGAAGCAGGAGGGTGAACATGGACCTACCAGCAAAGCTCTGTGCCTCGTGTATTTCCTACTGGCGTTTGCTGGCTGCTGACCCAGTTGTAACCTGGCCTCAGAGTGTGCACACTGTGCTGGGGAGCAGCTCAGCAATGGCCAGCTGCTGGTGGGAAGCGTTTCTCTGGCAGCTGAGGTCAGCCCCGTGCTGCTGAGGCACAGGGGTTTTAGCTGCACGCCACGTAAAACCAGCCTGGACAACATCTCTGGCTCTGGGCTGAGAGAAACACAGGATTATAGAATGGTTTGAGTTGGAGGGACCTTAAAGGTCATCTAGAGCCCCACCCTGCGATGAGCAGGGACATCTTCAACAACATCAGGCTGATCTGAGCCCCTTTCAACCTGGTCTTGAACCGTTTTAGGGATGGGGCAGCCACAGCTTCTCTGGGCAGCCTGTTCCAACCTGTTCCTCGCTCTGTGGGCTGTTCCACCTCAACAAAAGTGGCTTTGGCCTCATTTCATGTGCGGATGTGCCTGGCCTGAGCCATGTGAGCCCTGAGGGTGTGGCAGCGTGGCTGAGGTGGCACTGGCTGTGTGTTCGTGTGTGTCCCCACTGCGTCCCCACCAGGAACGTGCTTTAGACTAAAGATGCTTCAGCATTTATGTGTAAATTAAAGTATGACTGCAATAATAGTCAAAAGGGAGCCCAAAAGAGAACAGAGAAGATTGATTATGTGCATATTTTAAGTGCTTTGTGACTGTGAATGTTTATGTGAAAAATAAGAGTGAACGAGAAGCACTGACACTACAAATAAAAATAATAAAGGCGAATACATCTCTTTTATTATTAAATTATAGATTAAAATAGGAAACAAGGGGGACTATAGAAACATATATCTCTTTGTGGAAGCTTTCTATAACAATCATCATAAAATAACGTAGCAGTACGTGACAGCTTAAATAAAGACAGGAGCTGAGGCTCCTATCTACACATTTATCTCCTCTGATCCAGACAGGGTAAAGAGGCATAAAAGGCTGGGATAATAACATCTTCCCTGCACACCAGCACCCAAACGATAGGCAGATTTTATACTCGGTTACTCCACATAATGTCAACATTGTTAGAAAACAAAAGCACCATGAAGGAACATCTTTTTCCCTCCTTCTCTTTCACCCTTTTTTCCTTGTGATCTATTACTTTGTGATTCCTGTATAACACAAAGGGGCAGATCAGAAGCTCTACTGCTCTGGATCAGGCCCTGGATTTGTGGGGCAGCAGGACAAGGAATGAAGGGAAGGGGCAGTGAGGTTCAGAGGGGTGCACACAATCAAATGCAGCGGAGCAGAGAAAGCACCAGGCAATTCCCTCAGTCCGTGCCCCTTTCCCTGTGCCAGGTCACAGGAGCCACCAGAGCCAGTTCTCAACCACTCCTGCCGTGCCACCAGCCTCTGCCACCCCACGTGGCGATGGTGGAGGGACAGAGCCGTGTCCCTGGGCCCCACTGGAGCCAGTTCTCAACCGCTCCTGCCGTGCCACCAGCCCCTGCCACCCCACGTGGCGATGGTGGAGGGACAGAGCCGTGTCCCTGGGCCCCACTGGAGCCAGTTCTCAACCGCTCCTGCCGTGCCACCAGCCCCTGCCACCCCACGTGGCGATGGTGGAGGGACAGAGCCGTGTCCCTGGGCCCCACTGGAGCCAGTTCTCAACCGCTCCTGCCGTGCCACCAGCCCCTGCCACCCCACGTGGCGATGGTGGAGGGACAGAGCCGTGTCCCTGGGCCCCACTGGAGCCAGTTCTCAACCGCTCCTGCCGTGCCACCAGCCCCTGCCACCCCACGTGGCGATGGTGGAGGGACAGAGCCGTGTCCCTGGGCCCCACTGGAGCCAGCAGCCCCTGGGAGGCGCGGGCAGAGCCGCAGCCCGCGCTGACCGCGTGCTGGGGCTGCCAAAACCCCTGGCACAGCCAGGTGCTCCCTGCTGTCCAGGCTTTGTCCTCTCAGAGGGACTCAGACCCTGGGAGGTTCTACCTGAGGACCAGCCTGTTCTTCCCCCACTTCCCTTCATCACCAACAGTCACCTGTTGCCCCCGAGCGATTCTCCCACATTCCCGGCAAGTTCAAGGTGACGCCACAGCAAGAAAACACAACCTGGGGGAGTTCCTGCAACAACAACTCACACTCCAAAGAAAAAATACTCACCTGGGACAAAATAAGCAGCACTATGAAAGGAGCTGGATTTCTGCCTCTTCCACACACAGCATTTCTGCTCTGAACTAACTTTGCCCACACAAGGGAGCACAAGGAGCTCATTCCCTTTTCCAAAGCCTGTGGGATCTGAACTTCTTCTGAAACTTCTTATCAAACAAGGTCAGGTTGGACGGGGCTTGGAGCAAGCTGGTCTAGTGGAAGGTGTCCCTGCCTGTGGCAGGAGGTGGAAGGAGATGAGCTTTCAGATCCCTTCCAACCTAAACCATTCCATGAATGTATGATTCTGTCTGATCTGCCCAGAGGGCTCAAGAACTAGTGGGGGTGGACAGACAGATGGACATACACCAGATTCATTTTCCCACGAAAACAGTTGGAAGAACAACATAATTAAATAGTTTAGCTTCAGTTGAATCAACTTGTTAATTCTTACCAGCCTGAAGGGCTTTCTCCAGGGACACCTACATTTCGCCAGTTGACTTGTTATGAGAAGACAGAGTTCTTGGCATTTACTTGAGGAGATGGGGAAAAATCCTGGCAGCAGACACCAATATTCTTTGGAAAACATTCACTTTTGAGTCCCAGCATAATGGAAGGTGACAATAGGAGTGATTGTCCAAGCCTGACTTGGAGCCAGCCCCTCGGGGAGGTTACCTCCAAACTCCTGCCTTGCTCTCCTCCATTCCCAGGAGAACAGGGCCAGGTCTGAGGGCAGGAGTTGTTCTGTCCTGGGAGCAGAGAGGGCCTGGCAGGTGCAGAGGGTGACACTGGGTCTCAGGGACTGTTCTAGTGGACAGGAGGAGCCAGCTCATCCCCACCTAAGCACAGGCACAGCTCAGGGCTTGCCCAGACTCAGCATCCAGCACTGTCCCAGCTCCACCATCAAACAGCCATGGAGGCCTTGGGCTGAGCAGCACCATCGTCCCACGGTACCTTCAACAAGAATTTGGGGTGTACTGCGGGAAAGGGAAAGGGAGAGAACTGTGGCCAACCCTCGACTCCAGGTGTTCCAGGCAGCAGGGTGACCCTCTGCCTGGTGACACTGCTGCTGTCTCAAAGGCCACACTGGCCCCTTGTTTAGCTCCTGGATGCACCCAGGACCTGCAGATCCTACACAGCGATACACTGGTTACTCCTCATGCCTATGACTCACAGCTCTCCTGCAGAATTTCATCAAGCCTCAAGGATAACTCAAACTGAGACCCTGCAATTTCTTTTTCCATTATAAATGAGACAGAAAAACAGCCTAAACATTTCACTCCTAATACTCAAAACTTTTTCCTCCACTGCTTCACGCTGTTGCTCTCTCTCCTCCCCTCCCTGTCTTAGAGGAGTGTGACTAATCCTCTTCTTTCCCTGGCACTGTTACCTTGAAGGTATTTATAGAGTGCGATCATGTTCTCTCCTGTGTCTTTCTTCCCTCTTCAACTCTGGATAAACCAAGCACCCCCAGGCATCTCTCCCGTGCCTTCTCTTTCTCTTTGAGGTCACGCTCTCTGCAATGGCAAGCCAGGAAAGGCTCTGCCTGTTGGAGAGGACCCTGCAGGGCTGATACAGGCTCTGCAAGAAGCTCCTGATGGCCTTGTCCCGGGTGCACACAGCCTGGCCTGTGGCTGGGTCCGTGTGCTGTGGGTCTGCACGCACCCCATGGGTCTGCACACCCTCCATGGCCTCCATGGGTCTGCACACC
>VZTG01003071.1:180924-191358 GCA_013397845.1 Melanocharis versteri
CACACACCCCATGGCCTCTGTGGGTCTGCACACACCCCATGGGTCTGCATGGCCTCTGTGGGTCAGCACACACCCCATGGGTCAGCACACACCCCATGCCCTGGACGGCCAGATTCACCTGCTCCCGATACATCAGCCAGTGCCATCATCTGTTTTATATTATCTCGTGTCACTGTGAGTGTTCTGCCTTCTGAGCTGGAAGCAGCACAAAGGAAGATGAATGCAGGGGGTTGAGGGAGATTACACTGAAACACGTTTGTCCAGCAGGATCTGGGAGCTGCCTGAGGAACGAATGGTGCCTGGGAGTGACAGCGGGGTCTCAGTGCCCTGCCTCGCTTAATTAATTCAGGAAACTCAAGGTGCTGGTCCAAGTGACCCAGACATGCCTCACTCAGGCTCTTAAACTCTCCTCCCCTGCAAAGCAGAGCAGCCACTTGCACGCCGACTGGGAATGGTCCTTGGCTTGTGAGCAGTGCCCAGGACAGGACTACCTGGCCATGGCCAAAACCTCTTCAGGGATTTTAACAGGTGGGACAAGCAAATTCCCATGGCTCCAAATGCTCCTGGCCTCTGGGTGGCCCCTGTGACCACCAGAAGGGTCGCCAGCTCCATGTAGTTCCAACCACCATTGGGACCAGAGCCATCAGGTCTGTGAAACAGTTAGAGATTTCTCAATGGATTTCTTTCTTTCTCTTTTAACCGTGGAAAAATATGTTCCCTGGGAAAATTTGGGCTTTGCAAGTAGAAAACCAAAACATTAAATAATGTTTTAATCTCATTTTCTTTATATTTCATTTTTCAGTTGTATAGATTGAAATGATGGCTCCTTGACTTCGCCCTCCAGCATCAGCTGCTTCCTTGGAGGACACGGGAACTTGGTGGCTTAGGTTGGGTTCATCTCACTGAGCAAGGAAAGAGCTAAAATTGTCTCTGTGACTGGCTTCATAGCCCTTGGAGGTAACACCAATCTGCAGAGAGGGCCAATGTCCCTCCAGGCCTGCCAACCTCTCTCCTCAACTGAAAGGAAAAGTTCAGAAGACCAGGTGGAAACCAGGTGGGATGAAACACATTTCCTGCAGCCTGCTGGGACCATCCCTGCCTGTGTGTGGGCAGGGGACAAGTGAGAAACAAGTTCCATTTCTCTTCCTGTCCAGGGTCCCTCCGGGAAGACCATCTTCTGTTTTCTTAATAAAAGCAGATAAAACAAAAGAGAAACATCTGCGGCTTCATTTTGGTCCCCATTTTTCTTCCCCTGGAATTATACTTAATAAGCATTTTATTTTCCACTTGCTATCTTTTATTTCAAATTTTACTGTTCCTGATCTGTCACTGTTGTTTGAAAGTCAAATTGTACTAAAAGCCCAATATTTTTCTGGGAAATGAGCTTCTGTTTTCCAACTTGCTCTTCTGTCAGAGGCTTTTACCTTTCGCACTCCATGGCTGCTCCCCCCCCGTGGCACCAGGCTGACTCCAGCCTCTCAGCAGAGCACATCCCCAATCCCAGTGCAAGGCAGGATCACTGACCCCCGTGCACGGGATGCAGGAAGGATTTCAGAGCACATTACTTGGCTTTTGCTCCTGCCTGAGCACAAGGGAAGAGCTCAGTGGGTTGTGTGCTCAGGCAGGTGCTGCTAAAAGTCACATTGTTCCTGAGAAATTTTGATCCCAGCTTGGAGTTTGCTGCTTCCCACAAACACAAAGATCCTGGGTCAAACGTGGTGCTGTCTCCTGGTTCTGCCTCACAAGAACTTCCCTAATTTAAAAATATCCCTATTTTACACTTGGATGCAGTGAATTTGCATCATTACCCAAAACCTGAGAGACCCAGAAACAAATGCTGCAATTCCTCATCCCATGGGGCAGCATTCAACCTGCAGATTAAACACACTGGATTTCTTTTTGGTTTTTTTTATTCCTGTTTGTTAGTTTGTTTTTGCTCCAGCCCTTCCATTATCATCAAAACTTGCTGGTAATGCGATAGCATCTAATGAACTCAATTAGAGATCTGGACCCCCTGGAGTCAGGTACTTAATTACTAACAGGCTTTCCAGCACACATTAAGGATCGCCCTGGCTGGCCTGTCGGGAGGAGGAATGAAGCAATACCAGGAGAGGGAGATAAATCTCCTTGCATTTGTCCCAGGAGGGTGGTAAGTCTGACACTGCTTTTCCCGGGATGTGTGTCCACACTCCATGCTGACAGATGGCTCCCCGAGCTGTCACTTCACCTGCAGGGAATCACATCACCTTTCGCAGAAGGAAAATCCAACCCTTAGAGCTTCCCTGGGTCCAGAATGGCTCTCAGACCTCTACAGTCGTACACGTTCCTCCTCCCAGCTCCTGCATTCCCTGTTATCACGGGAAGCTTCATCTGCATCTCCTCTCCAACACCTCAGGAGCCTCTTCTCTTCCACCTCCCACCTCCAGACCAGAATCTGCTCAGAACCTTCCCCACTGTTCCCTTCCCAAAACTTCTGGCCCTGATGGAGGACTCTTGTAGTGCAAGTTTGGCAAGGTTCCCAAAACAGCAGGAAAGCCTCTAAGGCTCTGTCCTAGAGGAGGTTTCTCATCTCAGGACATTTCCTTTTACCATTCCAAATGATCACAAAAAGAAGACAAGATTTCTAACTGGATAGGGAAAACCAGCATATTCTCAGGGAATGGGGCACCCGAGCACCTTTGAGGAGTTCCACGGGGCAGCACTTTTGGTTTAAGGTTTGCTAATTCTCCAAAGCCTGACAAGTCCTCCAGTGATCCCATTAGCCTCCTAACGGGAAACTGGCTCTTCTCTCTTCAAGTAATTTGAAATCAAAATGTTTATGAATCATAGAATCTTTCAGGTTAGAAAAGACCTCTGAGGTCATAGAGTCCAACCACTTCAGTTTCTGCTGCAGCAGTTCCCTACCAGGCAGCAGACAGAAGGTGCGAGCCCACAGTCCTGCCCAAATTCGGGGTGCTCAGGGTGAGGTGTCAGAGCCACAGCAACGTCTGTTCTGAAGATATCACATTCCTAACACACAGCTCGAGCTCCTCCTCATTCCAGCTCCTCGTGGAAGCACCTCTGCCACGTTACCTTGAAGGTTTTTCCGGGCTCTGAGCACCACAACCCCCCGAGCACTTTTCCCACCCTGGAAGGAGAGCTCTGTGCTCTCTCCCGGGGATGAGGCGGCTGTGACAGCAGCCCAAGGTGAGCAGTTTGTCTCTCAAGCAGCCTCGCTGGGTTATGTTCTCTTACTAAGAGGAAGAAACAAAACAAATGTCTTGGAAGGGGGGAAAAAATGCACCGTGAAATTGCTGTAACTCGTGTCAAATCAACTAACCTTGCAAGGAGGAGTGAATTCCTCACCAGGCAGAGGAAACACTTCAGCACACTCAGCTTTGTCTGGGGCTTACACAAACAGGTCAAATGGCTCTGATTCATTCCAAGCCCTGGCTGATAATTCAGCATGCAGGTTTGCTCTGCTCTCCATTAACAGATGGCAAACACGATGTCCTCACCTGCAGCCTGTATTACAGAACACTCCGGGGGTTCTGCTGCCTCGAGCCTTGTGACAGCATTTTAAGGTGCCTTGTGCACTACACTCCAAGCATCAAAGGGAAACACGGGCAGCAACAAAGGGAAAACTGCACAGCGCTGCAGGAGACGAGTGCTGCCTCTCTCTGCAGGCTGCAGGGAACCGAGTCAGGATCCCTGAGATCGCTGGGCAGGCTGTCACGGGCAGCTTATCGCTCTGCACACGCGGGGAAGCTAAACTATCAGGAGAAATAGGTACTCTGATACGAAAAGTTCTTTATCCAAAGTCAGACACAGGTGACTGAGGAGCTGTGAGTTTCCTCCTGGATTTTCTAACTGGAGCAACTCTGGCGAAGGGGGCGTGGGTTGGCTGCAAGACAAATCATTGCATCTGCAGCCAACACATGGGAGCTGGAGAGCAGATCCCAGACACCGCTCATGGGGGATGCAGAGCGCACCGTCCTGGAATCATGGAATGGTTCGGGTTGGAAGAGACCTTAAAGCTCATCCCATTCCATCCCCGACCATGGGCAGGGACACCTCCCACTACGCTGAGCAGGGGACAGAAAGACATTGAAGTTATAATTATGGTGGAGGTGATGCCTTTGGGGGATCCAATTAGAGCAGCAGGAGGAAAAAAATACAACAAAGTGTTCAATAAAGGCTGCAACAGTACAAGAAGGTGGAGGTGACACTTAGGGGGGGTCCAGTTTGGGCAGCAGGAGGGAAAAAAAAAAAGAAAAGCGTTCAATAAAGACTGCAACAGTAAAAGAAGATGAATTGAGAGATTCAAACCCCTTTATGATTGATTTGACTGTTTATGTAAAATTCTCACGGACAGGACCACATGAACTCTGTAGAATGGTGGCCCAGACACTGTGTTTGCTCAAAACAAAAATTCACAGCCATCTTCCAAGTGAAGGCTCCCTTCCCACGAGGCTGTAGCTGCCCTGTATTTCCTTTGCTCTGATTAATCGAGGAGGATGGGATTTCCCAGGAGGCACCAGCCAGCCTCATTTGATGCAAAGCTTGAAGCAAAGCCTGATTATTTTGCAGAGATTGAGTTCAATTCACCACCTCTTAAGGCGCCCTGGAGCTCTCTCAGGACCTGTCCTGAGCATTTGCTGGGTCCAGTTCAGCTCTGAGGCTCCAGAGACCTCAAACCACGCAGGGGCTCCCGGAGCTGCTCCCATTGCTCACTGTCTGGAGTTGAACTCTGCCCATGGGCACTTCCACTCCTCCCTGGGCTCACAGCCATCGGTGGCTCGGTCCCTGCAGGCAGAGGGGATCTGAACCCCTGTGAGCAGCGTGTGCTGAGGGCAGGCAGCAGCACCAACCACCCGCTGCTACAGCCCTGCAGCTCAGCCAGCGACACTGCAGGTGAGTTCTAACCCAAATTATGTGCTTGGCCTTCGTTTTCACTGTACAAGTAACAGGAAAGGAGGAGGGAAAACCCACCAGTTTCTCAAGTCTTAGCTCACAGCCCGTTAGCATCTGGACCTGTTTAAACTCCCACCCCGAAGTGCACTGCCATCCCCTGGGGGGTAACGAAGAGATGGCTGAGCTTGGAGATGTTTGAAAGATGAGCAATTTGATCCTCCTTTTGGAAGAAACACCAAAAAACCTGTCCCATTCCTTTCTCCTCAGAACCCAGCTGCCTGCACTTGTGTGTCAAAGCAACCCTCTGAGCCATATGTCAGCAGCAGTGTGGGGAGTGCTGCAATAACTCTGCCAGAGCACTCTGTGGGGACAGGTATCACAGACAGGGTTCTCCACTTGGATTCTATAAATCACAACCACAGCACAACTGCTTTTACTGCATCTTTCATGCAAACTGCTTTCCAGATGGATTTGCATAGAAAGAGAAAAATAGAGTCAAAGAGTAATTTAAATTGGAAAAGCCCTCTGAATTGGAAAATACCATCGGGTCCAACCTTTCCCCAGCACTGCCAAGGCCACCACTGCCCATGTCCCCGAGTGCCACATCAACACAGCTCTGAAATCCCTGCAGAGATGGGGACTCCACCCCTGCCCTGGGCAGCTGGGCCAGGGCTGCACAGCCCTTTCCAGGAGGCAAATTCCCAGTGTCCACCCAGCCCCTCCCCTGGCCCAGCCTGAGGCCGTTCCCTCTCCTCCTGTCCCTGTTCCCTGGCAGCAGATCCCAAATCCCCCCCGGCTGCCCCCTCCTGTCAGGGAGCTGTGCAGAGCCACAAGGTCCCCCTGAGCCTCCTGTGCCCAGAGGGGCCACCTGTGGGGGAAGGAGATGGATTCACATGAAGGGAGGTGAAGAGAGATGAGACTGAGAGTGACAGGATATGGCCAGGGCAGTTTTGAGCTGGGGAATACTTATCTAACACAACAGGATACAGGGAAACACTTTTTTCCCCATGAGGACACTGAGGCAGTGGACAGGGAGGTTTATTCAGTCTCTCTGGGGTCATCCATCCCTTCAAGCCACCTGCTGCAGGCAGCGAGATGCCAGTGCCCCCACAGCTCCGGTCAGGTGGGCACAGAGATGAGCGGGCTCTGAGGACACGCCACGGGTGTCTCGTGGGCAGGGATCCCGTTCCCAAGGGCAGGGAGAGATGTGTCCTTGCTGAGGGACTGAAGGGCCCCCAGGGCAGATCTGCAGCTGGGGCAGGACTTCTCACCATGGAATCATAGAACAGTTTGGGTGGGAAGGGACCTTTTAAAGGTTTTTTAATCAAAAGTCCCAGTCAGAGACTGGTTTGAGTTGAAAGTAACTTTTCAAGAGCAGAGACATCTTCCACTAGACCAAATTGCTCAGAGCCCCATCCAGCCTCACCCTGAATGTTTGCAGAGGTGGGGCATCCACCAGCTCTCTAGTAAGATGCAGGGAGATGTTTGGAAATATCCATGAGGATACCAACCTCTCTCAACACCCACCAAGCTCACTACGGCTCAGCCAGAGCCGGCTGTGGCATCACCTGCTATCAGATCCTGGGTGCCTCACGGGTGATTTAAATGTGATGTGCCCTTCCTGCAGACTCACTGTTCTTCCTTGTGGCACTCCCAGGCCCTCCTTGCGCAGGATTCATGGTGGCTTCAGCTCTGGAAGCCCTTCCTTCTCTGTGTGAGTCAGTCCTGGGTCCTTGTCCTCCACCACCGCAGCCCCTCCTGGGCACGCTGCCCTGCCCAGCCACACAAACTCAGCTTTCCTCCCTTTCCCTCTGCAGGTCAAATCATCCATCCACGGCTCCACTTCCCACCCACCTCTTCAGACTCACCCTCTCAAACCGTGAGGCTCCACTCTGCTTTCCCAGGAATCCAGCCCCCTCAGCCCCCTCTGCAGCTGGGATGGACGGGAGGGATGAAGGCAGTCGCAGCAGGAACACCTTCCCAGCCCTGCTCCCTCAGCCTCTCCAGCTCCCACCCTCAGCCCATCCAGGCACGGAGCTCACTGCCAGGAGGTGTTACCAGAGGGGATTCTGACACATGCTTTTAAAACAAGGGAGCTGTACTGAACTGAAGATTGACAGGAACAAGCTTTTCATAGTTTTGTTCCTTTTTATTTTTTCAATGAAATGTGTTCTTCTGAAAAAATTCTTTTAGCAGGAGAACTACCTTTCAATTTGTCCCCTCTCACTTTCGGGTTGAGAAGAAAGAGGTCATTTATATATTTTTTAAGGAAGCAAAAGGAATATAAAGTCCACTAGAGGGAAAAAGAAATCATGGGTATCTTGGTAGCAAGGTATTTTTATCAAAAGGTGGCAAACTTTAGAGACATTAGAAGTCATGTTTTAAAATGACCAAGTGGAAAGTTATAAAAATGAACAAGTCTTGTGTGAAAATGATGAAGGGAATTTCAGGCACAACAGAAATAATCTGTGAAAACTGCCAGGAGAGCAGGGAAGACATTTCTGTCTCCAAAAGCAAAATAAAATGCTGCTCACAGTAATTCATACTAATTATTAGCCTTAAGTAGTACTAATTTTTACCCAGCAATAATTACTATTTAAGGCTCCAGAGCTCTGGAAAAAGAGTATTTTCTGGGTGTGGTAAGATCCTTGGAGAGGAATCTGCACAGCGTTCGAGGGCAGCCTGTTGAGGGAGAAGTTTTATTTCTCCTCTGCACCAACACGGAGAGACATAAATATCCCATTTCTATTGATGCAAATAACGGATTGCTCCTGTCAGAACCGACAAAGCTGCTAATTTAAGGAGTGTTTCCCTCTCTCACACACACAGATGCATTTTTCAAGAGATTTTTTTGCTTTTCCCCTGGGATCGGGGTTCCCAAACCAGGTGAAAATCCGCCAGACAATCTCGTGTTTGATTGCACCCATGAGGAGCCTGCGGGAAACACGTGCCAGGAGTGATGCGAACGCCAGCACAGGGAGCCCTGCAGCAGCGGCTGGCAGGAATCGGCCCCTCTGCCGTCCGGGCTCCTGCCCGCCCCCGCAGGGGCCACAACTGACTCTCGGTCCCGGGGCATTTCAAAGCAAACTCCTGCTTCCAGCCGTGCCCAGCGTCCATTCTCATCCCTTAACTGGTGTTTTGTTGGTGCGGGGACCGAGGTGTCCTCTGAGACCTGGGCAGTGCTTTGGGAGCTGGTTACAGGTGTAACCCAGTGTCCTTGTAAAATTAATTACACTCTTTATTTTTAACTATATCAATGCTTTCCAGAGCCTTGATTTTCCACAAAGTCTTCCTGAACGCCTCACCACTGTCCCATGAGTGGGATTTCTGGCCAATGCCACGAGTTCAAGTAAATACCAGAGACACTACAGCAGCAAGGAACTTCCCCAAAGCCATGTCCCTGTCCTCAGGGGTGGAACTGTGCTCCCATTCTGTCCTCACGCTGCCGTAAATGTGGCTGCTGGGGAGACGGGTCAGGGAGCTGCTCTGGCTGCAAAGCAGCTGAGGAAAATAAAAACACTGGTCAGTTCTGCAAGCTGCCTGCTCTGGGCCACCCTGTGTGCTGGTGCCAGCAGGAAGCTGGGAATGAAGCGGCAGCAGGAGCTCTCCCCCCAGGCTGGGCGATGGTGACGCTGCCTAGTCCCACCTTGGAGAGCCCTCATCCCGCCCAGAACTGCCTCCTCCAGCCAGGATCATCCCAAAAACGAGAGGGGAACACCCCAAAAGCGAGGGGCTCACCCTGCAGCCCACTGCAGCCAGTGTGGATGAAGTGGGAATTGCCAGGCTCGTGCCGGCCCTCTCCAGCCCTGCACCCTGCAGGGTGTCCCCCAGGCACATCTAATCTCCATCCATAACACAAACATCCCAAAAACATCCACAGAAAAGGCTGAGGGTGCCCAGTAGCACCTGCTGGCATGGTGCTGTGCCCGCAGGGGTCAAATGCCAGTTCAGGGATGACAAGGTCCCTCTGGAGACATCAGGATCAGAAGGGCAAGGGGTGAATAGCAGCTGGTGGCTCTGCTCTGGCTGGGACCGGAGGTGACAAGTGTACCCTTAACACGTGTCCCCTATTCCCAGTGCCACTGCCGACAATGGAGGACTGGCCATTTGCTCTTCTCCCTAAGTCCACTTTCTCTGGAGAAATCAATCAGGCCACCAGTCAGTCAGTCAGGCAGTCAATCAATGAGCCAGCCAATCCGAACCGCCGGAAAATGGATCCTGCAGAGACCGGCACTCGCACCCAGAGGCCCCGGAGCCCTACAGAAACACTGCAGCTCTGAGGGAGGCTGAGACCACCCCAGCCCGGGGCGCAGCTCCTGCCCCGCCGAGGCTGCGGCCAGCCCAGCCTGGGGACGCGCAGGTGCCCGTGCTCGCCAAGCCCCTGGAGCACAGCATTCCCTGGCTGAAGGTGGTCGGTCCCTCTTGGGGGGTCAAATTTCCCCCCGCCTCTGGGACTTGGAAGAGTTGCTGCTGCTGACATCTAGTGACAGGGAGAGCGGGCACGGGGAGTCACCTGGAGCCGTGGCAGAGCCTCCCCGGCCGGGAAGAGCCCGCTCGGGTCCTCCGCGGGCGCTGCGCTCCAGCGGGACGCGGGGCGGGCGGGGAGCGAGTGCCGGGCGGCCCGCGGTGTCCCAGCCACTTCCAGGCACCCCCAGACCTTCTCCTCCTCCAGCGGCCACCCGAACGGAACGGGCGCATCCTATTCCCAGCCTCCCCACAGCCTTTCCTGCTCTGTTTAAGCACAGGCTCAATGCTGGCTTTGCTGCCTCAACGGAGCGCAGGGAGGGGACAAAATACCCCAAGGGGAGGAGCCGGGGTGGCACGCCGGCAGTTCCCGGGGCTGGAGCCCCTTCACCCACGGCTCCTTCTTCCCAGGGACGCGGGGAGCTCCGGGAATTGCGCGCAGGGGCAGCGTCCGCTCCGAGCTGAGCAGAGGGAGGGTGCGAGCGGGATGCTCAAAGCTCGGGAGCTGCAGCCACATCCCCGCGGACAAGGGGACAGCGGCTGCCGACCCCGCCAGTGGAGCAGGGCTGCCCTTAGAGCTCCACAGGGATGGGGGGAAACATCTGGGGTCCTCACTCCCTGCTCCGGGTGCAAGAACAGAGCCCTGAGGACAGCTGGGTTCTGGGGGTGTGAGGAAATCCGCAGCAGGGACCCCGAGGACACACAGACACACGCGCGGCTCGGGTCGGCGCTCGGAGCTGCTCAAGGCAGTGGCAGAGCTGGGGCTGCCACCCCGCACACACCTGCCCAAACCCCGGCATTTTCCGGCCTCAGCATCAGCGGGGCATTCCCGGCGCTGTGCGAAATTTGCCCCCCCGTCCCCAGCACGGTTCCTCTGAGCTCCTCTTCCCCAGCAAGAAGCGCCTCAATCCGCGGGGTAAATTTGGGCATTTCCGCGGCAAGCAGGACTATCCGAAACGACAGCAGGAGGGAGACCAGCGCTGGGGTCCAGAGCAGAGGCGACAACACAAAGCTGATGATCACGGAGTCATGGAACGGTTTGGGTTGGAAAGGACCTTCACGAGCATCTCGTTCCAA
>VZTG01003071.1:196952-211968 GCA_013397845.1 Melanocharis versteri
GACCCCTGGACTGGCTCCCAGTGACCTCTCCTGGACTGGCTCTCAGTGACCCTGGACAGGCTCCCAGTGACCCCTGGACTGGCTCCCAGTGACCCCTCTCCCCGTGCACCTGTAGGAGCCTCGTCTGATGCCTCAGAGAGCTGCAGGGAGCAGGAGCAGCAGCTGTCAGGGAACGTCCATAGCACACTGACCACGAGGGTTTCCAGGCTGCCAGACCTTTCCCAAACAAATCCCTCAAAAACCTTTTCCACCTGCACAGCCAGGGGACAGGCTGTTCTCACCCACTTCATCAAGAATTATCAAATCTCCTGAGTTGGAAAGGACGCACAGGGACCATGGTGTCCAACCCCTGTCCCTGCCCAGACCCCCAACAACCCCACCCTGGGCATCCCTGGCAGCGCTGTCCAAAGGCTCCTGGAGCTCTGGCAGCCTCGGGGCCGGGACCATTCCCTGGGGAGCCTGGGCAGTGCCCAGCACCCTCTGGGGGAAGAACCTTGCCCTGAGATCCACCTAAACCTCCCCTGGCCCAGCTCCAGCTGTTCCCTCGGCAGGAAGAAGAGGAAGACCCTCCTTGTGCCGGTTTTAATTCCATGGGGTTTGGAAGCAGAGAGCCAGGAGCCATGGCATGGATCCTCTTCCATGGATGAGGTGACTTTAGCCTGACTGTCCCTACAGCCTGGAGAAGACACGGGTGTGGGCAAGGAGGGCAGAGAGCATTTGGGCAAGGTGGATGGACATCACCTGTCTGCTGCCACATCCCACCCCAGACTGAGGGCCAGGAAAGCAAATTAAAAGAAAGCAGATCCAAAACTGATTGGGAAAATGGGATCTTGAGTGTGTCACTGCCTTGACACAGGATTTTGGGACTGTTAAATCCTAACATGGTTCCAAAACAATTACCTGGACAATTTCCCAGAGGAGCCCTCCAGCAAGGGGGAGTGAAACACGGGGACCTCACCTGTGGCTCAGAGACCCTCGGGGATTCAAGGTGGGAGGTCAGGGGACTATTTTGAAAAGTTCTGCCCTGTGCTGTCCTCTTTCTTATCCTCCTCCTTCATATCCAGTGCTGGTGCCTGTCAGAAGCAGATTAACCCTTTCCTGACCTGCAGAAGCTGCTGGGATGTGCATCCTTGCCTGCTGTGCTCGGGCACCAGCTTGCATTACCTGCATCACCTCTTTAAGCAGGTGCTGTTGCTTCTGATTTTAAGGAGGGGCAGGAGGAGGGTCCTGGTTCTGGCCTATCAGCTGTTTGTGAGAGCAAAAGAGCTGTGAATTGAAATTTGGGGGGGTTGTGTTTAAGAACTTTTCCTCTTGCTCCTCTTTATTGCTTGCAGATGTGTTCTTATGGGATTCTCTCATTGCTGAACTTCTGGAATAATTCAGCCTCTGAAACTGGGCTGACAGGAGAGTAGGAGAGCTCCTTGTCAGCACTGAGAATCAAATAAAACCAAACCAAACCCCAATAACTGCAGCTGCTGTGAAACCTTTTCAGGAAGATCTTCATTCTCCCAAGGACCCCGGAGTGTCTCAGCACCTGTAGGCTGGGTAAACTCATTGCCAGGCGGGTTTGACTTGCCATGGCTTGCAATAATATTGATGTTTCCAAAGGGAAAAGGGAATTTGAGTGATGTAATGACCCCAGTCTCCCTGTACTCTTTGTAAATTCATTCAGGGGACACCTCAAAAGGAGAACACAGAGGCTGGACAGACATTGTCCAGAAATGAAGGAAGAGTCATGGCTGACACCCAGTTCTGTGTTTGCCTTGGTGTCTGTAAGATCCCTCAGAAAAAATCAATGTGACAACTTTGCTTTCTGTGATATGAACCACTGAAGAGAGTGGAAAATGCAAAGTGCACTGAGAAAGAAAATGTGCTGAGAAATGAGAATTACGGATTCATGGAACAGTTTAGGGTGGAAGGGACCTTAAAGCTCCATCCCATTCCACCCCTGCCATGGCAGGGACACCTCCCACTGTCCCAGAGTGCTCCAAGCCCCAGTGTCCAACCTGGCCTTGAAGAACTGATTTGTTTAAGATTTGCCATAACAATTCTGGCCTCCAAGATGGGAATGAAGTTCTGATGAAAAAACCTCCATGAAATGTAGCAGAAGCTGAATATCACAGAGAAGACCCCAAGAATGAGCAGAAACAGGATGAAATAGTTCAAAATCTGAAGTCATGAACCTGCAAGTAAAAGTTTCCCTCAAAAGGGCACTTGATAAACCCTTTCTCTGCCAGGCAGAACTCCCAGCTTGAGCCACGGCAGCATGAACTGGTGGTGGACACACACGGGCTGAGGGGCGTTTCTGGTTACATGGACGTGCTGGAGGCACCATGCCCAGGTGCAGGACGTGCTTTAGAGCACCTGAGACTCTGAAAAACCAAACAACCCACTGCGGGAGGCGTCGTACTCATCACCCCTTGTGAGGCACGGAGGAGGAAGCACTATTTTGGGAAAAATCCTGGGTTAGACAGACCCAGCAGTGTGCTGTCCCTGCCAGGATGTGACACAGTGTCTGGTCCAGCTTCCGATTCCTGAGATGGAACCACTTCTCTTAAATCCACTTAAGATGTGCAAACAGCCCTGTCAACAGCAGCTCGCCAAGCTGTGTGGCTTTCTCTGGGCTGCAGTAGCCTTGGTAACTCTCAGGGAAAAAAATAACCTAATTTTCTCTTTCATCCATAAGCCGAACCCTTTAATTTGCTTTCAAGTGAATTAAACATAAGCCTCCATTTTTCTAATTCCTTTGTCCTAATTTAAAAGTACTGACATTTATCAAAGGAGTTTTCTTGATTCCCCATTTGCAGCTCATTGTTTTAGGATTTTTAAAATAAACCAGAGACTGATGTTTTTATTGCTGAAATGCTTTCCTTCCCTCCTCCTTTTGTTAATAACAAGGGGATACTGTGTTCATTTCTAAACTTTCTCTAATAGCCCGGGAGCAGCCTGTGTCCTGCTGCATTATCCAGGTTCATAACTGAGATTTTCCATCGTTGTCCTGGGCAATGCAGGAGCATCTTCGAGGGCACAGAGCCTCATTCAGCTGTCCCGAGTGCCCCTTCGACCCTTCAATATTCAATCCAGCGACCCAGAGTTCATCCCGTGAAGTTACTGGAGGTGCCAGGTGCTGGAGAACACCCCCAGTGTTATGAAAACAGTGATACAGCAGCACCGATTTATTTGTGTTTCCAGAAACAGCAGCTGCTTGAACAACTTTCACCCTGAAAAGTGGGCTTGGCACCCTTGATCCTTTCGGAAGAAGAAATTTCACTTGTTCAGTGTTTGCACAACATCGCCCACATTGAAACCATCCTCTCGGAGTCAACACGAGCGTGAACACAGCACAGAACACAGCCTGGGGCAGAGAATCACCTTCCCCGTGGGGGGCCTCTTGGAAAGCGTGAGCATTTGCTTTCCGATCGTGTTTTCCTTTTCGGGTGGTTGGAATGGTCTCAAGGCTGATGGACAGCCCCCGGGGAGCCACGTCCTCTGTCTGTCCCCGCCGTGGAGGGCTGACACTGGAAACGTTTCCCAGCGGCTCTGCTGGCACTCCCAGGGCTTTCTCGGAAGGACAAGGGGACGGAGCTCACCCATCACGAGGTGACAGCTCTTGTCCAGACAGTGTTATTCATTCCAGCACCAGGCTGTTTTTCAATGGCTCGTGACAAATCTCCATTTTCCCTCAGAATTATGGGTTGTATTTTCGTTTCCTTTCTGACCCTGGTAGCCGTTCCACCATGCATTAAGTTATCTCAGAGCATCTGATCTTCCGCCAGTGTTAATCTTGGGCCTTGGCATTTGGGGAGGAATGATGGGAAGTATTTAGCACCAGACCTAATTCCACACCCTTTCGTGACTTGGTCCAGTCAAGGTCAAATCCTGAGGCTTGCACTCTGACAACATTCCCGTCTGCTTAGAGACCTCCCTGCCTGCACTGAGGACTAAGGAGATCACCATTGAAACAAGGATTATATAAAGATAGTTATACTTTTAACACCTGGGGAATGTAGGGATGTACTTAGCTCAGGAAGAGGACGAGGTGTCAGCAGAAGTTATGTTGTACGTGGGGAAGAATGAAGTTGAAACAAGTTTGAACAAAGGTTTTCTTACCCTTTTGCAGAGATTTGGAAGTATTTCCATAAAAGCTTCTCCCTCTTCTGTCTGGCGCAGCGTGGGGCACAGCCCCATCCTCCTGCGGGCGCTGTGGGCTCTCCACGTCCAGCCTTGCTGGCGGTGCCTCCTGCCCCGGGTGGAACAACAGCTGGAGCTGGAGCTGTCTGGGCTGTGGAGCTGCTGTCAGGGCAGGGGTTAACTGGGAGTAAAGACAGCTGCCCCAGCAAGGAGCTCATTCCAGAAAGTGGAGAATGGGGTCAAGAGCAAACCTGGAATGACAGAATCATTTAGGGTGGAAAAACCCTCCAAGACCAGCAAGTGCAACCACTGCCCAGCAGTGCCAAGGCCACCACGGCAAATGTCCCCAGGTGTCACCCAGAGGGCTTTGAAATCCCTCAGGGATGGGCACTCCACCTCTGCCCTGGGCAGTGAAGGAATTTTCCCAATGTCCACCCTGCCCCTCCCCTGGCCCAGCCTGAGGCCGTTCCCTCTCCTCCTGTCCCTGTTCCCTGGGATCAGATCCCAAATCCCCCCTGCAGATCCCAAATCCCCCCCGGCTGCCCCCTCCTGTCAGGGAGCTGTGCAGAGCCACAAGGTCCCCTGAGCCTCCTTTGCTCCAGGCTGAGCCCCTTTCCAGCTCCCTCAGGAATTCTCCATCCCCTTCCCAGCTCCCTCAGGAATTCTCCAGCTCCTTCCCAGCTCCCTCAGGAATTCTCCAGCCCTTTCCCAGCTCCCTCAGGAATTCTCCAGCCCCTTCCCAGCTCCCTCAGGAATTCTCCAGCCCTTTCCCAGCTCCCTCAGCTGCTCCTGGGGCTCCAGACCCTTCCTAATTTCCTGACTTCCCCTGGCAGTAGCTTGGGTACAGCCCCTCAGTGCAGAGAAGTGGAAGAAGAGCTGAGCATGGGACCTTTGATTTCCCTCTGACTTCTGCTACTCCATTGCTCCTGAATCAGTCTCAGTTGCCTGTTGCGAGGAATTGAACTTTAAAAGGAAAAAACAGCATGTTGTTCTTCAGTGAACATCTGTCCTTCATTCCCTGGTGGACATTTTCTGTTGAAATGCTGACAAATAAGAAAGTTTTCTTTATGGACTTAGAAAATACCCTTTTAAAAGTAAAGTAAGGTTTTAGTCTCTTCTGGCAGCAATTAAGAATACAGGGTATTGTGCCTTTGAAAATTGAACCTCTTATTTAACTGTCTAAATAGAGATTTAATTTTCCTGCTTTTGGCACCTAAGCTTGAAAATTTTCTTCTTACAGATGAAAACAGAACATTATAAAAATTGAGTCTGTGGCATTTTTATTCTGCTTTGCGAGAGAGGAAAAAAATGAGGAAGATAATTTATCAGTATTTGCACCTCTTATTCTAACCCCTTTGAACCAGAATCCCTGATAAATGTCAGCTCTGGATCACTCTGGATGTTCCATAAAGGCTGATTTTAGCACAGACCCAGAGGCTGCCAACCCCTGGAAGTGGGCGAGTGCTGGCCGAGCTGTTTCCTCAGCCCCTGTCCCCTCCCAGCAGAGGCGTGCAGCACACTCGGAGCAATGAAGAAGGAGAGAGCTCTCAGATGCCCCAGTCCGGCCGCCCGCAGCGCTGCCACGGCCACCGCTGCCCCGCGTCCCCAGGTGCCACACGCACAGGGCTGTCAAACCTCTCCGGTGATCTCAGAGGCCTTTTCCAACCTCGCGGATCCTGTGAAGCCCTCCTCCCTCCCCGTTCCGTGTCCCCAGCCCTCCGGAGCCGGCTCTGACTCCTGTCTCCAGGATGTGCCTCCCAAGGTGCTGCCCTCAGCGGGGTCTTCAGACACCCCCGGAGTTCGGGTAAAAAAGCAAGCGCAAAGAGGAACGTGGTGCGATCCACCTCGGCATCCCCTCAGCCTCTCCTCCATCCCTTGTGCACCCCAGGGCACTGTTTTCCCCTGGAAGGACTCGCTGAGGCTCTGCTCCACAGCTGGAGGAGCAGCGGCCGCTCCGGCGCTCTCCCTGCAGCGGTGGCTCCGGGGTCTCCTTGTGGTGGAGCATCTTTCCAGCCCCGGGTTTGCGGGATGAAGCGGGGGTGGTGTGAGTTCCAGGAACCAGGGGAGGATGTCCTCGCCAGCTCCAGCGGCAGCGGGGAAAGCGGTGATGGGGGCTGCCTCCGGCAAATGCATTCCCGAGCAGGGATGTGTTGCCGTGGCTGTGTGTTGTGGTGGGTTTTATTCCCAAAGGCTGAATTCAGGAAGAAAAATCCCGCACGGAGAAAGGAAATGCCAGCCCAGAGGGAAATGCCTCTGGTGCCGGCTGCAAGCACGGCAGCGGGGGAGGATGAGGCGCTTCCATGTTTGTGGTTAATTGGACAGGTTGTGGAATTTTTGCCAAAATCTTTGGAGGTTCCAGTGGCTGGTGCATCTTCCCAGCCGTGGTTTCCTGCCACGAGGAACACCCTTCCCTGGAGCTAGGCTGCCCTGTGTGTGCTGCCTGACAAAATCCGTTTGTCCCCAGAGCCAAACCTCCCAAAGTCAGTGAATGCCTGTAATTACCATAATCTGCTGTCGATTAGATCGGATAGCTCTGTTATCACTGTTAATAACAACTAATTAGGGAGGCTGTCACAGGGAGTGCTGCTGTAAGGGAAGGGTTTTGTCCTTAACTTCTCATAAAGGCTCTGTTTTAAATCAGAGGGAGGCTCTGGCTTCAAGGGCACCGGTACTCAGTGACTTCCAGTCCCTTGCATTGAAATGGAAATGCTCCACAAGTTTCTCCCCAAAACTGCCCGCAGGGTAGGAAAACGAGAGCTGGGATGGAAATGTAGCAAGGTTCAGGCAGCCCTGGCGAGACGCAGGGCAGGTGGAGGAGGATGGGATGAGAAGGTGGAATAAAAGGGCAAAGGATTATCTTTACTTCACAAAGCTGGAATGACGGGAACTGTGTTAGGGACGTTTAGTTCGGATATCAGGGAAAGGTTCTTCTTTCCCCAGCGGGTGCTGGGCACTGCCCAGGCTCCCCAGGGAATGGTCCCGGCCCCGAGGCTGCCAGAGCTCCAGAAGCCTTTGGACAGCGCTGCAGGGATGCCCAGGGTGGGGTTTTGGGGGGTCTGTGCAGGGCCAGGGGTTGGGTGGATGATCCCTGTGGGTCCTCCCAGCTCAGGATATTCCATGATATTGCTAAGTACAAAACTCCCTTCACATCTCCAAAGATTTGTTGGAGGATGACAAAAGTTGCCGCTGAGGAGTGAAGGATGATTTCTGTTTTAATGATGAAACATGAACATGCTGCCCACAGTCATTTGAGACTTTTTTTTTCTGATGGCAACCTGCCCAATTAAAAGGAAAAAAAACCCCTTCACATTTCTCTTTCCTAATTCCATGATTTCCTCCATGGCTCCATCCCTCCATAAAGCAGAGCCTAAATAGCAGCTTTGTCAGGAGAGGAGAGCAGTGGAAAGGAGCCGGTTGCTCATCCCATGCCCTGACATGGGTGACTTTGCAATGGGAAAGCTCAAGAACTCCCCTGAGTTTGGGTTTGAAGATTCACCCTCCCAGTTCTGCTGCAGCAGGGGCAGCGACTGAGAAGATGGAGATGCTTAGAGGAAAAGGTAGCAAATAAATATAGCCCTGGATCCTTTTCTTTCATGTGAAAGGACATGACTGGGGTCTGTTTCACGGCACAGCTAGGTGAGAAGCGGGCCTCTCCTCTCACAAGCCATTATTGAACTAGAAGCAAGACCACCAAAATAAAACTCCTGCCATGCTCTGATCCGTGCAGAGCTAGGCCACTTTGCTCCTGAGAAGCAAAACCCCTCCATGATCCATCACTGGTGTTTATTGAGTGAAACTCCTTCTTATGAATTGCAGTGAAGACCTCAATCACTCTGGCAGTGAGTCCCTTTGCTTTCCAGTGTTTGATAAAAAATCCAAATCTTTATGGTCTCTCTTTTAATTAGAGCAGCAGCAATTTGGTGCGGTGATGGATGGTCCCTGAGGACTTTGCTGAGGTGGCCTCACGCTGCTCTCAGGTTCAGGAGGTTAATCTGGGCTTAGTTTGTGTTAGGCTGCTGCCACTCTTGGGGGTTCTGCATCTGCTTTCATTTGTAAGACAAAAGAAGGGCTGGTCCTAAAAGCTTCTCTAATGGATGTTTGGTACTTTGCGAAGGGAAATGGTTGTGTTAAAGATGCCACAGGGGATGAGATTTGGTTCTGTCCTTTAATCTTCCTCCTTTTCCCTCTCCCTTAAATCTGCTGCCGCTGTCACCCGCAGATATTCTGCCTCCCAGGCCGGAGAGGGAGCAGGGTCACATCCAGGAAGGTGCATTTTCTAATGCTCAAAGCACTGGCCTAGCGTCCATCCCTTTGCTTTGGCACGCAGGGATTAACGTCCTTGGACCTGTCACTGCTGCTCCCACCGCCTGCCTCAGTTTCCCCAACTAAAAAACGAGTCGTGCTTAGGAGAGGTGCCAGGGACCTGAGAGTTACCTGGGGGTAAGAAACCATTACATGGAACATGCTTTTGCAGGAACACAGATACATCTTCTGTGCAACTGTGCTCTCATCTTTAAACCCTTTTGCTTCCCAGGATTCGCCGTCCACGTTCCCGTCCCACGTCACTGCTGGCAGCACACAGATGTTGGGGGAGAGGCAGATGTTGGCAGTCCCTGGGCACGTTGAGGCAGCTGGCAGCGAAGAGCCCCAGCCAGGACTGTTCCCCCCTCACACAGCTCGGCCCTGCCCTGCCCTGTCTCCGGCCGTGCCTCGGGATGTGCCTTCCCTGGTGAACCTGGGACACGAGGCTGGAGCTCCAAACATGGGGCAGGCACTGGGATTTCCCTCAGAGTCACAGGGGAGGAACAGGGAGGTTTAGGGTTCAACTCCTCTTGTCCCAGGTTACGTCAGCATCTGCTCAGGTGAACCGTGTCTCCTTAGCTCCACTGGCTCTGAGGAGCAGCAGCTGTGAACAGGTACCTGCCCTGGGACGTCCAGAGGCTGCTCTGGGACCATCCTCTGGCTCTGTAGGGGCAGCTGCTCTCTGTGTGAGACCGATGTCCCATAACAGGTCAACAGCAGCAGTGTTTGATGGCCAGGGCTGCTCGTCCCTCTCCCTCCAGGCAAATCCCTCTGCAGCAGCTGTTTCTGAGGTGTTTCATTGGTTCTGCTCTCAACCTCAAAACACCAGGTCCAATGCAAAAATGAACAAAGCTGTTGTATGACCCAGGGCTAGGACAAAACAGTGGCTTCAACAGGAATGGAGATTTCACAGAATCACAGAACAGTTTGGGGTGGGAGGGACCTTGAAAACCATCTCGTTCCACTCCCTGCCATGGGCAGGGAACCTTCCGCAAGAAAACGCAAGGCCACGGCTCCACAGGAGCTGATTTCCAGCATGTATTTTCATATTTACAGACTCCCCTTCCAAAAACCAGCAGCCCAGACTGCTGTCTCTGTTGCTGCAGCACAAATCAGGATGGGCTGGACTGTGATGGAGTTCTGCCCCGAGCAGACGGGCAGATGTTCCACCTGCAGAGTCAGCAGCAGCAGCCGCAGCTGCTCCCCGTGTGGCAGCGAGGGAGGAGAGATTTCCTGGGGTAAAGTGCTCCTCCATCCCTGCTTTCAATCACAGACTACAAAGAGAGTGGTTTTAGGTGCTGGGGTTTGATATCATAATGTGCCCTCTTTTCCATCTTTCAGGCGTGAACGGCAGAGTGTTGTGTCTGGGGATGCACCAGGCTTTCAGGATGCTGCCAAAGGACGTGTGGAACTCCAGAGCTGCCCTGGCTGCTTCCTCTCATCTAATCCTGGGGCCGGGCACTTGCTAGAGCTGCAGTCATGGCCAGGGCAAATCTGGCCTCCCTGCTGGAACTGGGCTTGGAGCAAAGGCACAGGGACAGAATCTCCAGCTTCACCCACAGCAATCCCACAGGACCCGAGCTGGGCTCACACCGCGCAGAGTCGCTGCAGGGGAAGGGTTTCAAACTGACAGAGGAGGCTGGGATGGGATATCAGGGTAAGTTCTTCCCTGGGAGGGTGGGCAGGCCCTGGCACAGGGTGCCCAGAGCAGCTGTGGCTGCCCCTGGATCCCTGGCAGTGTCCAAGGCCAGGCTGGACACTGGGGCTGGGAGCAGCCTGGGACAGTGGGAGGTGTCCCTGCCCATGGCAGGGGTGGGACAAGAGGATCTTTAAAGTCCCTTGCAACCCAAACTGTTCTCTGATTCTGTGATCCCCAAAGCCCTGGAAGACACTCAGGTGGGTCCTTTGTGGGGGACAGCGGGACCTGTGAGGCCTGGAGGCTGTGCTGAGGGGTGAAGGAGCCTCCAGCAGCAGGGTGAGGAGCACCGCGAGCCCGGCTCAGCTCTGTGCCGGGAGGAGATTCGTTTACTTTGGATTTGGTCAAAGGTTGGACTGGATGGTCTTGGAGGTCCTTTCCAGCCTCAGGGATTCTGTGATTGTCTTTCACAAAGTCTTGGGATGGTACAAGCAGCAAGGAACTGAATTCATTCTCATTTGGGTTTGGGGGGATCATCTTCTGCACCTGATGTCTTGCTAGGACCAGCTCCCTGCCTGGCCCCCAGTCAACCCAGTTTGGCTCTCCTGTGGTGTGGCAGAGACATGCTGGAGCAAACCCAAAAACCATCCAGAGCGGACCACCTTCCTGTGCACCTTCCTCCTGTCACACACTCGTCCTCCCTTTTGCTAACCAGCAGTGAAAAACCAAATTTAAAAAAAGAAATTCACTGCACAAGCTGGATTTGTCCTGATGGAATGTTCTGGTGGCTTTGATGCTCTTTGAAGCATCATTGCAGTATAGGAGGGAGGTGTTTCCAGCAGAATTCACATCCAAGCTTCGAATCAAGTTACATTTCAAAGTGCTCAGATCTTGTCTTGGATTAGGAGGAATTTGGATCTGCCCTTGGCAGCTGTCTCGGCAATTTGGAGAATTCAGAGCCAGAAACTGGCATCGATTTCAAGGGGTTTTTTTCACACCTCTCCAGGGCCTTGATGTTGGTGTCATCCACTGGTTCATTATCTCAGAGGGTGTGAGAACAGCCCAGAGGAAGGTTTGAACTGAAACTTTTGAGACCACTTCCAAGTTTTCTGAGATATTTCAAGACCTTGACCTTACCAGCCTTTAAGGTGGATATGGTTAGCAAATGTTTTGTTCTTTCCTGAAAACAGAGATAAAATCAAAACAGAAGAGCTTCTGTTCTTTCAAGGATAAAAAAAAAAAATCAACCTTTCACTGAACCCAGTGTTTTGCGAGGTTTTGGCAAAAAAAGCTTCCCCAGGTTCAGTCTTCAATGAGCAATGTGAGTATTTTCAAAGGAAGCAGACACTTTCCACACACGCTTAAAAAAAAAAGTTTCATTCCCCTCAAATCACTCTTACAAATGATGTAATTGTAAATATTTTAGCAGCTCCCCCCTGGATGCACTGTCACTTTTTAACTTACTAAATCACTTTCTAGGAGAAATACTGACAAACTCTGCTTTCCTTAAATCCTCACTGTCCAGGCTTCTTCATCCTGAATCAAATAACCAAGCGATTGGTGGATGTCACAGCCACCTGCATTCACTGAGGCAGCCCAGGGCACTGCACCCCAGGACCCTTCCCTCTGGCACTTCACACCTCCTGCACAGATAATGGTTCCTCTGCTGACTTTCAAGCCTTAAGCTGAAGCAGCTCAGGGATGGGTGGGATGTTGGGCAGGAATTGTTCCCTGTGAGGGTGGGCAGGCCCTGGCACAGGGTGCCCAGAGCAGCTGGGGCTGCCCCTGGATCCCTGGCAGTGTCCAGGCCAGGCTGGGCACTGGGGTTGGGAGCAGCCTGGGACAGTGGGAGGTGTCCCTGCCCTGGCACGGGTGGGACAGGAGGATTTTTAAGGTCCCTTCCAACCCAAACCATTGTGTGATTCCCCGATTCTGTCATCCCTCTCATTGCTGGCCCACACTTGAGCCGTGTCTCCTCTCCCACAGCGTGACTCACGGTGTGACTCCTCCAGAATGCACTTTCCAGTTTATTAGAAGAGATTCTTCCATCTCATTAACCAGGACATTTTCTGAGTTTGTTTTTTCTAAAACACCACAGCATGCTGGATCTTCCTCTGTGCTCTCCAGTTGGTGTTTCCAATCACCACTCCAAAAGTGAGGGAGAGCATTATTTTCCAGGCCTTTATTCTCTCACATTTACTCTCACAGCTTTTAAAATTACACGTTATTGTGGCTTCCCTCCAGGGAAGCACTGGAGGATATTCTTTGCTTCCAATGACAATTACAATATATCCCCCTGTAGTTCATCTCCCCCTGGGCTGGGTGATAGGCACAGCTCCCTACCCCAGCATTTCATCAGGTGTGATGATTTTCTGCCTGCTCCAGGAGGCCAAAGAGTCAGGGATGGACGTCCACAGAAGAGCTGCACGGGTATTTTCCCTCCCTAGTACTCCTAAAGATCCTTCTGGGGCTCGAAGGGAAGGTGCTCTGCTCTCCCCCTGCTCCTCCTGTGGCACCACAGGTCTGACAGGACAAGGGGAAATGGCCTCGAGCTGGAGGAGGGGAGATTTAGATGGGACGTTAGGGAGAAACTTTTCCCTGTGTGGAGAAGAACCCTGGCACAGGGTGCCCAGAGCAGCTGGGGCTGCCCCTGGATCCCTGGCAGTGTCCCAGGCCAGGCTGGACACTGGGGCTGGGAGCAGCCTGGGACAGTGGGAGGTGTCCCTGCCATGGCAGGGGTGGCACTGGATGGGATTTAAGGTCCCTTCCAACCCAAACCCTTCCATAATTCGATGACTCTCCACTACTGTGCTCTGGACTAATTGTGGTTTTCATCAGAAACTCTGGTTCCTCTGACAAGGATCTTCCATCTGCTTAACTCTGCCCCTGGTTTTCCAGCCTTGCCCAGCTCCCTGCTCCGATGGAAAAGCCAGGAGGTGGAGAAGCAGGAGGTGGAAAAGCAGGAAGTGGAAAAGCAGGAGATGGAAAAGCAGGAGAGGGAGAAGCAGGAAGTGGAAAAGCAGGAGGTGGAAAAGCAGGAGATGGAAAAGCAGGAGATGGAAAAGCAGGAGATGGAAAAGCAGGAGGTGGAGAAGCAGGAGATGCCTCCATGTCCAACACAGGCTCGTGGCCCTGACACGGGAGGGCCCCTTTGCTCTGCGATGGTGTTGAAGGAAGGTTTCCTACAGAGAAAAGTTGCTTGTCCTGAATCTGTAGCAGTGCCAGCTGACCCCCGATGACTCACGTCTCCTATTTATCTGGATTTTATGCTGTCTGACCTGCATCTCCCTCCCTTCATTCCTGGGGAGCAGTACATCAGGATTCAGTGCTGCTGTGTAATGAGAACCCCGGGCCTGGTTTCTCAGCTGGTGTCAGAGACTGGGGCCGATGTCACCGGGGGTGACAACCCCAACCCTTCCCCCCCAGGCCTTTCTGGTCCTCTCTGTGAGGTTGTAAGATAAAATCTTTGTGGAAAGAGACGTCTCTCTTTTCCTCTCCTTCCGTGACAGACAATACAGAAGAGCAATTTCCCCAAAGTGTTCTCTAGAACAGCACAGAGTATGGGTTGATTAGTTTGCAATTTTTTTTTGTGGTGCAGCTGCCCAGAAGTCAGGCTGAGAGCATGGGTGGGACACTGCAGCTCACAGCTCCGTGCAGAGGATTGCTGCTTGTTTAGCTGCTCTTTTCCTCCAAAGATCCTCTTTTGCTGTGCTGTCCCTCTGGTCCTGCAGAAGAAACTGTTTTCTTAATGGTGTTTCTTAGGTTGTTGTTTGGGCTGCTTTTTATTCCTTTTTTTTCTTTTTTGTATCTATGAAGTTCCTGTGTGTGGTGAGGGAAGGTGTGGAGTGTAGATTCAGTGCCAAGGTGACAGGACACAGAACAGAGGACCCCCAGGAGAACCCAAATGTGCGAGGAAAGGAAATCCCAGGCTGTTTGAATTTCAGTGCTAACAGCCCCAACATATGTCTGAGCCTACAAGGGAGATTTACTGAGAAGTTTTTCTTTGGGGTATCTGGAAATCTTCTCTTTCCGCCTTTCCACCACCACTGCTGGGAGCCAGCAGCTCCCTGTTCATGGTGGGGAGGAGTTTGCACCATCATCTCTCAGTGGTGACAGGTGCTGCCTTGGGCCTGCTCCAGCTCTAGAGAACTGTCAGAGAACCCCAGGATGGTTTGGGTGGGAAGGTCCCCAAAGCCCCCCAGTGCCCCCCCTGCCATGGCAGGGACACCTCCCACTGTCCCAGGCTGCTCCCAGCCCCAGTGTCCAGCCTGGCCTTGGGCACTGCCAGGGATCCAGGGGCAGCCACAGCTGCTCTGGGCACCCTGTGCCAGGGCCTGCCCACCCTCCCAGGGAACAATTCCTTCCCAATATCCCATCCATCCCTGCCCTCTGGCAGTGGCAGCCATTCCCTGGCTCCTGGCACTCCAGGCCTTTCTAAAAACGTCTCTCTGCTTTGAAGGTGGCTGAAAAGAAACGGATTCAGGAGCTGTTGGGAGGAGGAAGAAAGGGAAGACCAGAAAGAGGCAGAAATAACCCCAGTTCCTTAGGAAACAGGCAGTGGGGGATGTCTGGCTGTGGCAGCCTGGAGTGGACAATCCAGAGACCCTGCAAATCCAGGAAATCTGCGAGGAAGGGGCTCCACATCCACAACTGACGTGCGATCACAATTCAAATATTTTGGCTTTTTGTCTGTAGCAGTTTTAGCACGTGGCTGCCCAGCAGATTCTGGGCAGCCCCTGCAGGACAAGTTGCAGATCTCAGCAGGGAGCAGGGACAAACCAGCAGCTCCCGTGGGGAGATTCACACAGAGCCTGCAGCTCTGGGGAGGCGCTGGGCACTGAGGGAGCCCAGACCCCGAGAGAGCAAATTCTGCCCCTTTTCCGTGCCCACTGACCCCTTCCAGGAGAGAAAAGGAGAATGGGATGGGGTGGGAGGGGATAATGGGAT
>VZTG01003071.1:221230-248260 GCA_013397845.1 Melanocharis versteri
ACCCCATCCCATCCCATCCCATCCCATCCCATCCTACCCTGCCTGGGCTTTGGAGCCCACCCCGAGCTTGCCCTGGGCCGTCAGGCAGTGCCGTGTGCTCTTCCCAAGGCCTCCGAGGGGACATGGACTGAGAGCCCCAAACCACGGCCCCAAACCTCAGCAGGCTGGAGAGGAGGAGGATCCTTGGCTGTTTCCTCTGTTTTCATGCTGCAGATCTCCCTAGGCTTTCTGGGCTCTGTCCAGCTCCTCTCTGCCATTGCTGAGAGTTGCTCCTGGGTGGTCCTTGCCCAAAACCAATCCCAAAACTGGGGCTGCAGAGGCTCCTGCAGGAAAACACTGCCTTGTGCAAGGGCTGTCTCCAAGCACAGCCCTGCAGAAGCTTTGCCCTCTGCCCTGAGAAGGTCTAAAGCTGTGACACGAATCATTGTCACCAGATCAGCTGTGACAAAAATGTGCTTTACACCATGAAACGCATGCTGAGAGCCTTAAAGCGGGCAGTGCTGTAGGTGGGACATCTTTCCACTGCCAGTGATTTATCAGATCCCAGCACCTTGTTTGTCAGGATTTGAGAACTGCTGCTCCACCCAGTTCTGACCACAGCCTTGGTCTTGGGATCCCAGGCTGGCCATCAGGTCTTCTTAGGGACAGATCCGACTTGGAGGCCTCACTGCCATTTCCTGGATGCATCCTGCAGCACATAAAGGGTTACTGTGCAGCCACGGAGCTCGTGGTGGGGCAAGGGCAGACAGGGAAGGCATTAATCACAAGGAAAAATGTGAGGAATGTCACCCTCTGCAAAATCAAGCCCTTGTTATCGGTTTGAAAGATAGCCATTCTGGAGAGGCCTGGGGTTTGCTTCCTGCCCAGTCCTCCATCAAGCCAGCACCAGAGGCATGAGGCAAAATTGCCTCTGTCCCTGCAGACTGGGGACTTACAGGGTCACTGGTCACCCTCCAGGGACAGGGTCAGAGACCTCCCTGCCCTGTCAGGTGTCCCGGGACCCTGCAGGGCTGCAGGAATGTGGAGCCTCAAAAATCAGGGTCACAGCACTGCAAGGAAAGCACCACCACGGTGGGAGGACTGGCTTCTGCAGGGACTGGAGACACTGGGCACAGGGACGGATGGAGGAGGAGCGTTTGTTCCGTGCCTGGGACAAGCAGAAGAGCAGAAGTGGCAGAGCAATGATGAGGAGCTTGGCGGGGTTGTGGGGCAGCTCTTGTGGGAAGGAACAGAGTTCCCAAGGGCCAGAAGGAGGGTCGCACCAGTAATGCTCTTCTGAGTCAGTTCCAAAGCCTTTCTGTCCCTGAAATCCAATCAGTTCTCCCTTATTTTGAGTTATTTTCATTTATGGTTTGATGGCAGCATCCTTGCAATACAAGTGGCTACCATAGCAAGGACAGTTCTGAGTGAAAGAAGGATAACCCTGAAAAGCTTGCAGGCGTGTAGACGACCTTCACGGGGTCACGGAATCACAGAATGGTTTGGGTTGGGAGGGGCTTTTAAAGGCCATCCAGTTGAACCCCCTGTCACGGGCAGGGACAGCTCCCACTGAACCAGCCTGGCCTTGGACCCTTCCAGGGATGGGGCAGCCACCCGTCGTCAGCAGGAATAGAAACAACACAGTTTCCAGCACATTCCACACTCCACCTCTAATTCCAGCCAGTTCCACCCCTCCGTCCCACACGTCCAAACACAGTCTCAGGTCTGTTCCTCCTGAGTGCTGCAGCTCTTGCAGCCCACGAAGCGCCCTTGGATGGCTCCTGTTGTGGGGGCTGCTGCAGGTGCCACTGCAGGAGGCTGAGCGTGGACATCTGCAAGGGAAGCTCTCCCTGTGGCCGTGCTTCTGTCCTTCCCAGCTGCTGGAGGGTGAAAATCCATGCCCTGTGTGGAAGGTCTGGTGCTCAGGACTCCGGGTGAGCGCTGAGCAGAGGTGGCTCAGGCTGGACAGGACTTGGAGCAGCCTGGGACAGTGGAAGGGGACAGTCCCTGGGATGTCCCAGCCTGGGACAGCCCCTGCCATGGCAGGGGTGAACGGATGGTCTCCGAGCTCCCTTCCAACACAACCACTCCGTGGTTCTGAGCAGTGCTCTGATTCCTTCCCTCCACTCACCATCGGGTGGCAGAAGGAGCTCCTTGCTCTCTGAGGTCGCTTTTCACACAGAGGGGACGCGGAGAGGTGCTGCATTTGCCACTGGAAAGGTTTGTCCTGGTGGGGAGCTTCACCCAGTTCCGTAATTTCTGTAAAACACGGGTCATAGCCCTGAGGGTAAAGGTGTTGGAGAGGCCAGAATGTGTCCCCTGGCTCCTTTGAGGCCACACAAGTCCCAGCTTATAGATGAAGAAGCTGAGACACAGATCTTGGACTCCTGGAATGGTTTGGGTTGGGGGGACCTCCAAGGCCATCCAGTGGCACCCCTGCCATGGGCAGGGACACCTCCCACTGCTCCAGGCTGCTCCTGTCCAGCCCAGCCTGGAATGGTTCCAGGGGTGCTGCATTCTCTTCCATGCCTGTGATCCAAGGTCTTGGAGTACTTTTTTCCATTGTGGGCTTAGGTGAAGCCAACATTTCTTTTGCAACAGCAGAGCCTTTTGCAGCCAGACACACGAGGGCAGAAAGGCAGCGTTATGTTCTTGTGTGGACGTTTAGTCACAGCCCCAGGCTGGTCACTTGGGGATTTATGGACTTTTTCCACACGTGGGAGATGAGAGATGACTATTCCCAGGACAGTTCCCTTGGAATAACACAGATGTATGTGTGAAGCTGGCAGCCAAGAAATAACCTTCAAGGACTGGAAAAGGCCGAGACACCAACATCTCCATCCTTGGAGGTTTTCAAGACCAGGATGGACAAAACCCTGACCAGGCTGCTCTGATCCTGTAGCTGACCCAGTTTTGGGCAGGAGGTTGGACTGGGAAAGTCCTGAGGCCCCTTCCTGCAGATGAACCTGTGACCCTTCGGGTTGTGAGCACAAAAACCTCCCCGGTGCTTCTCTGCCCTGAGCCACAGCTCTGACAGAACCTGGAGAGCCTTTTCCTGCTTGGCTTCCTCAGCTGGAGACCTGCTGGGGCAAACGTGGAGTCTTTGAGGATCCACTGGCTTCTGGGCTGAGGGAGCCGAGGATCAGTTTTGCAGAACATTTTGTCTGGTGGGAGAAGCTGAATTGGGTTGGTTTCCATTTTCACCAGGAAAATCAGCTGGAAGCATGCAAAGAAATGGGAAAGGGCTCCCCAAAGCTGATGATTTACTTTGTGGATTAATATAATTACAGATTTTTTTTCAGAGAAAATTTTGCACCTTCATTCCTTTATGAAGGAGATTCTCCACAAAAGATCCAAGTGTGTAGTCAAAGGAACAAAGGCTTGTCTCCTCTGATTTATCCAAGTGGAAATGGGCTTGGAGCATTGCAAACCTGGTCAGTTTTTCTTGTGTGGCATTGCAAACATTTTGATATTTATTCTGTGTGGATTGTTCGTGATATTGGACCACTTTAGTGAAATTACCATGCGAAAAAACTGACTGTGTGAATTTTCAAATTGTGATGCTTTCCAACTGCACGGATCTTCTGTATTCAGTGACCCCAAATGGCCAAGAGCAGCTTTCACATCTCATTGGGAATCACAGTGATTCAGAACTGAGAAAAATTGATGAGAAAATTGATTTTAACAGAATTTCAGTGGAGAATAATCCAAAGAAGCGTTCTCATTTTGCACTGGCCCTCCCCTCTGGGTGTGCCAGCTCCTCATGGAAGTGTTTGTTCCCAGATTTGCTTTATGTGCTACACTTTTCACCTGCACAAAAGCTCAAGGGACAACTGACATTCTGTTGTGTTGCCTGAGCTAAATCCCACCACCCTGAAGATAATTTTTTACCTTCTTCAATCCAAATGTTCTTCAATGCACTGATTTTCTGCACTTCATTCAAGAGAAGACCAAATGTCAACACCAGGGAAATTTTCCAGAAGGTGGAACTTCCCACTTTTGAATCCTCATTAATAAACCTTCCCTTTGGCCTTCCTCCCCAGAGCTGATTTAGCCACTGGGAGTTGCTGGGAATTGCTGGGGGTTGCTGGGGGTTGCTGGGGGTTGCTGGGGTTGCTGCTGGGGTCGCTGCTGGGGTCACGGCCCGCGGGGACAGGATGGAACTCCTGCCATCCTGCTGTGATGGTCCCAGGCTGCGATGCCCTGTCCCAGCCCTGAGCTCCACCAGGCTGGGATCAGCGCAGGGCATTCTGAAGCTGCACAGAGGACTTGTTTGGACCTGCCCATTTTAACCCTTCATTCTCCCTGGGCTCAGCCACCCCTGGAACAGAAGGCCCAAGTGCTGTTTTGGGTTCCAGCGCTGTCACACCCCCAGCCTGAAGGCCGGGAGTGTTCCCAGAACACTGGGAATTGAGTACCCCAGAGAAATTTGGATAAGCCTGGCTCATTTCAATAGGATCTGGGCTCCTGGGTTCCTTTGGCTCCCTTTGAAGGTTTCGGCCTTTAATGAATTAATAACAAGGGGAAGACAAACAGCATTTAAAGCACATCACATCCCATCCGCAGCAGAGGTCACGGGATGTCTGTCACTGCAGCAGCTGAGGATCTGACCCAAGGACAATTTGCTTTGTTTCGGGGAGAAATTCCTTCCTGAGCATTTCAAACAGGCAAGCACTGGGCTTTAAATCCACCCAATTACCTCCGGCACAAGCGTCCCTCAGCCACAGAGGAGCGTTAGGAAAACGCAGGAAAAGTTCCCCAAGTCCAAAATGAATTTCAATAAGCCAGGGGTGCAGAGCAGACTCATTAGTCTTGCTGCTGTGTTGCCTCTTATTCCTGCCATGGCTTTTGCACTTCCCAGCAGCTGCTTCTGTCGGGGGAGACACCTCCCTCCCCAGCAGGGCTGGAGGACAGAAATTTGGACAGCCAGCCCTGCCTGTGTGACCAACATGCTGTGCCCTAATTGCAATCTGCCATCCCAGGCAAACAGACTGATTCATTTAAATAAAGACAGCCCTGAAAGCACCTGTCCCCAGATGAAAATGATTCTGTCTCCAAAGCCACTGTGGAAGGTGCAATTTGTGCCCGTGACTGAGTTTTATTAAAAGCTCCCCCAGACTCCCTCGTATCATTATCAGAGCAGCACTGTCACACTTTTCCTCCAGACACAGCAGTGTTGCCTCAGAGCTGGAAAAAGCAGCAGTTTTGGGGTAGGTGGAGCAGGGTTTGGGTGAGTTACCAGCACGCTCACAGGCTGCTGCTTTAGAACAGCTCTCACTCAGATTAGCTGCTTGCCTGAACAGTTCTTATTCCAGATTTAGGGATTAAATCCCCACCAGCCGTGTCTCAGTGGACTCATCCCAGGAGGACTTGCACCTGCATCATCAGAATTACAGAATCATTAAGGCTGGAAAAGCCCTGTGAGTGCTAACACTGGACTAGTCTGCCCAAAGAAGTGCTGGGGGAATCACCGTCCCTGGGAGTGTTCAAACAACACAGGGATGTGGAGCTCAGAGACAGGAGTTACTGGGGACCTGGCACTGAGGGGTTGGACTTGATCTCAGAGGGTTTTTCCAGCCTTAATGATCCTGATTCTCTGATTCTCCCTGACAACCTCACCCCTCCTGGCTGATCCCTCCCATCCTCGAGTGGCGCAAGATCCCAGGTTTGATCTCTGCTTTGCACATCTCATCCTCTCCCTCTACTCCTGTCTGCCTTCTTCTCCTTTTTCCCCTTGGTGGTGTTTTCTCTCATCTGCCCTACAATTTTCCTTTCATCTTCCTGTTCCACATCTCATAAGGCTTTTGTCAGTAAATGGCGACTGCTCAGGTAACTACTACAAAATAAAGCTTTGGAAAACCACCTGAACTCTGTCTCACGGACAGCAAAGAAACTTCTGAGTACTTTAATTTACCCCTGAGCCAGAAAAATAAAAAGCCAGCAGATGCAAGAGCTGGTATTTTCTTCCTCGGGAGGCACAGACCCTGCAGGGACTCGAGGTCTGATCCTGCCCCAGATAGGAAATGCGCTCATGTGATGCAGGCTCAGCCACACAGCTTTGCCCCCTCTGCCTTTCCCCGCGTGATCTTATGGATCCAGGTGTAAAAAGCCGTGGAGGGGAAAGAGGATGCTCAGGTGCCCAGCCAGAAATGCAGAATTACGGCTCCTGCAGGGTGTCCCGGTGCCTGACGCTGGTGGGATGCCGGAGGATGTGCCCACACGGGGAATTTGCTGCCTCTGCACGTTCCTGACGAGCTGCTTGGCCTCTTGCTTTCTCTTCTCGCCCTCTCCCACGAGCACTGAGCGATACCTGTCAGACCCCGGCCCAGACGGGAAGCTCTCGCTGGGAGGATCGGCGCTGGGAGCGGTGGGGGAGGATTGGATGCCGGGCGCACAAATGGGACAGCTCGGGTCCCTGACACCGGGTACGTGGCAGAGTTTGTAACGCCAGTGCCCACCTGCAGCAGAGCGAGGAGCCTGCAGGAGCTGCGGTCTGGTGTCAGAGCGGGAGGAAGGGTAATTAACAGGCCCCGCCAGTAATGAGCAGGATGGAGCCTCGGGGGCTCCGGTCCCTGTCCCGACCCGTCCCCCGTGGTGTGCAGGACATCCCTGCGTCCTCCCTCTCCGCCCGGGACCTCGAGTGACCGCCTGGGACCTCGAGTGACCACCTGGGACCTCGAGTGACCGCCCGGGACCTCGAGTGACCCCCTGGGACCTCGAGTGACCGCCCGGGACCTCGAGTGACCGCCTGGGACCTCGAGTGACCGCCCGGGACCTCGAGTGACCTCCTCCCGGAGCGCAGGCGGAGCTGCCCACGCTCCAATCCCGCCGCCGAAAGCCTCAATTAGCGCTAATTGGGCGGCACCGGGGGAGGGCACTCAGTGGGCAGGAGGGGCAGGGACTCCCAGGCTTGGCAGGTTTCTTTCTTCTTTCACTCGAAAATGCAGGAATGTGTGTGATGGATGCGAGCTCCAGCAGGACGTTTTCTCAGGATGGAACTTTTATTCAAGCAATAAATAAATAAATACCAAACTCTCCTGATGAGCCGCTGAGCGAAGTGCCCGTGGTCAGAGGAGGAGAGGTGCAGATTGATGCCTCGCATTTCCCATGGAGCACCAAGAAAACCTTTGGAGTGCCAAAAATAAGTGAGAATCTCTAAGATTAGACAACATAGACGGTTTTTTAGCCCTCAGACACAGGACTGGATTTCGCCCCTCCAGCATTTAAGATAGCTCTGTTTTGTCTTCTCCTCCCGTTGTCTGCGTGTGTCATTTCATTTCTCCTGGGGAAGAACATCAGAGATTTGAGTGAAAAATATCTTGGTTTGTGCATTGTCATTATTTTTGTTACCATCACACAAGTGTTCTGACCTCTAGTGCCTCTCCATTTCTCTAACCACGTGCATCCACACGTCCCCAGATTTATGTGCTGCAAATGGAAGTGCTTTGTTCTGCAGCCCCCGTGCCTGGGGTCCAGATGGCCGCGCTGTGATGGGCTGTAAAGTTTAAGGGCGCCCGGGGAGCTCGGAGCAACTTTTGTGCTGTTCCATTCAAAACTCTCCCCTGGTAACCTTCACACCCCTGACTGCCAGGCTCGATTGGGGCGGTGCCTGCACACACCAGACTTCAAACTTTCTGGTATTTGTTTAAGAAATAAGCTCGGGATTCCCTGGGTACCACCTGGGGATGCAGGAGTGTCGCAGGGGCAGCTCCGGAGCTGGGCATCCTACACATGGCAGAAACGAGATATTTCCAAACTGCATTTCATCCTCTGGTGGCTGGGTCTCAACAGAGGGGAAATGATTGCAGAGGTGATGGGGACACTGAGCCAGAAATAGCTGAGACATAAAACTCCTTGTTTGAAACCCATCTATAACAGCAAAGACAAATTGTGAAGCTGCCTGGAAAAGCAGGCTGGTTATTGATAAAGAGGCAAGAAGGGGATTCCCAGAAACTGTGAGCAGACACAGCACAAATCAACCACCCAATGTCGTGCTGCAGGGGAGGCTAAAAAATCCACTAACAAATTCCTAAACTGGAAATTGCAGAATGTATGAAGTAATACGGAGTAAATGAAGTGTCCCTTTCTAAAGAGAAAGGGAAAGTGCTGAGGGAGGAAACTCACTCCTCTCTGCCTCTGCTTTGGCCAGCTCAGGTGCTTTAAAAGATGCTTCATGCTTTTTCAACAGCTGTGGGAAGAATTATGGCATCCTGTATCCAGGGATGTGCAGGAGCAATCCAGCCAAGCTCAGGAATTCATGATGACTGCATGAGTGGCACCCCCTTCCAGACTGCTGGAAGTAAAGAGGAGAAAAGACATTCTAAAGCAAGAAAAAAAAGGCAAATGTCAGGAAAAAAAAAAAAAAAAAGCAGTCACTGAAAAAGAGGAGTGATTCTGGCAATTGCAACTGCAACTAATAGAAGAAGTTTTGAGCAAAATAAATTCCTACACAGTGGATAAAGAAAGGGAGACCAGCTCAAATCCACAAGCACAGGCCCAAGTACATAAAGAGTAAATCTCAGCAGAGAAATGTGTTGCCTATTTTTAGCTGAAACTATTAGTGGATAAAGAGTTTCTGTTTGGATTTTATTAAAACCCTCGCAGCCCCGCTCTCAGAATGAATTCAAATTCGTGTTGCTCAGCCAGGCTGCAAGGGAGGGAAACTGGGGTGTGAAATGCGTTACCCCTTCCCGGAGCCCTGCAGAGGCACAGAACAGCCCTGGGGACAAAGGGGGTGGGAAGGGAGGGCAGGGGGAAGGACAGCAAGGACAAGTCCCTGGGTTTCAGGGCAAGGGCACATCCTCACAGGTCTGCCAGGCTGCTGGAAAAGACAGAAACAGGGATCCAGTTCCTTTGTGTAACTCCTGCTAAAGTCCCCGGGACACTCCTGTTCCTTCTCCAGGCTTGCAGGAAATGCTGCTTTCCCTCAGCACGGCTCGGTCCCTCGTTGCCTCTGCAGCTGTACCTTCCTCAGCTCAGTCCCGTGGAGCAATCCCGGGGAAGGGTTCCCCTGAGCAGGGACCCCCAGCTCTGCCCTCTGCGCCCCTTCCCAGTCCCACCACAGGGCTCCGGAGTGGAAGGCTGGGGGCTCTGGGGGTCTGCTCCGAGCCGTGCTCGGTGCCTGTGATGGGCTTTGCCTGCCCTTGTGCTCTGCCCAGCAGCCGTTTCCTCGTGAGCCCCTTGTCCCGGAGCAGCTGAGGAGCTGGGGCAGGACTCACCCCACGCCACACGAGGATCATTCATCATCTCCAGTGACGGCACCAAAGCCCCTCCGTGGGACTCTGCAGACCCAGAGCACGCGCAGACACCCACACCTTTTGCTGGTTTATCTGGTGATGTCTCACCCTGTGAGGGGGACAAGTCCTGCAGGTGATGCCACCTGGCCACCACAGTCCTGTGCCCCGTGTCCTGCCAGCCAGAACTCCCCAGGTGTCTCAGACACCCCAGGGCTTCTCCAATGGCACCAGACACCTTCTCATGGGCAGCTCAACCCCAAATCTGCTGATTTCTCTGTAGATGCCCTGGTTTCCTTCAAGCTATAAAAGGTTCTGGACCCTTCCTATAGAATCAGAGAATCATTATGGTTGAAAGAGATCCCCAAGGTCATCCACCCTTCCAAGGAAACACCCCCATGCCCGCTAAGCCATCTGACAAAGGGCCAGACCCACCCATTTTTTAAGCACTCCTGGGGCCGGTGACTCCACGCTGCCCTGGGAGCCTGTTCCAAGGCCTGACCACTCTTCCAGTAAAGATTTCCTGCAGTCCATCCTGACCCTCCCTTGGTGCAGCTTGAGGCCATTTCCCGTTGTCCTGGCGCCTGTTTTCTGGGAGAAGAGGCCACCCCCACCCCGGTCTGCTCTGCACCTGCAGCCAGCTCTGGTTTCCCGAGGAGCTTTCCCCAGAGCAGCGGAGGGAAGAGCGCTTCCAGCAGCTCTCCCTGCGCTCCAGCAGGGATCCAGGATGGAATGCACAGGGAACACGGAGAGATTAAAAGCAGAGGCTCCAAGTCAGAGACGTTTTAAAAATGTGTGTGCTCAAGTAAAGGACTTTTTAATGTTTTAATAACAAATATTACAAGATATTTTTCTCCATGCCCAGTGCCTGCTGAGCCATCATGCTGAGCCTGTATTTATGGCACTGTAAAGCACAATGAAGGCAGCAGCACTAGGAATACTAATAGCCTCCAGTTTATTACACTAAGGCTGAGTGCTTCATTTTAATTGCATGGAAACATTTAATTTGTTAGATGAGGTGTCATGTAGTTTTCCTCAGGCACCAGTAACTCATATCCACTCTGGGACAATCGAACAATCTAAGGGAGGCTTTAAAATTAAATGGATTTTACTATTTCTTACCTTGTTGGGGTGTGTAGGTGGCCAGATCCTTGGACCTTGGAGAGTTAAAATATTTTTGACTCTTTTTTGTATGATGATTGGGGTAACCCAGCCCAGGTGAAAGGCACAAAGCACCTCGTGCCTCCCCATCCCTCCACATGGACCAAGGATGTTCCTCCGTGTTCCTGGGGCCTGAACCTGCTGATGGGACCAGCCAGAGACCCTTTGCTGCAGCCAGGGAAATGCATTTTGGGGGAGGAGGGGTGGGAATTCAGAGCTGATCAGTGGACTGAAGGCTGGTGTGCTGGCTCTGGCTGGGGTGGAGCTGGTTTTCTCTGTGGGGCGGCTGTGGGGCTGTGCCTGGGGCTTGCTGACACGAGGCTGGGGACACAGGCAGGGTTTGTTTTGCTGAGCCCCCCGGGGCCGAGGCCTTTCTGTCCCTGCCAGGCCACGCTGGGCAGGGCTGGGGCTGCCTGGGAGGGGACACGGCCAGGACAGGTGACCCCGGCTGCCCAAGGGATGTTCCAGACCTCGTGACACCATTCTCAGGGTGTAACGCGGGGGAAGAAGGAGGAAGGGGGAGACATTTGGAGTGACAGGGTTTGTCCCCCAGGTAACAGTTCTGTGGGAAGGGCCCTGCTCTCCCAGAGGTGCTGAACACCTGCTCTCGGGAAGGGGTGACTTAATTCCCTGTTTTCCTTTGTTTCTGTGTGGTTTTTGCTTTCCCTGTTAAACTCTCTGTGTCTCAGCCCACCAGCTCTCCAGCTTTTACCCTCCTGATTCTCCCCCCGATCCCTGGTGTGGAGCGAGGCTGTGAGGGACTGGGGGCTGCTGGGTCACAGCTGCACACCCTGTCCTGCCTCTCCTCAGCACCATCCCCAGCACTGCTCTGAGCACTTATTGTGGCAACATTGAAAGAGTGAAGGGGAGAGGGAACCCAACTGAGCAGGAATGGGTTTCATAGGATCAGGGAATCATGGAACGGGTTGGGTTGGGTTGGGAGGGACCTTAAATGCCATCCCATTCCACCCCTGCCACGGGCAGGGACACCTTCCACTGTCCCAGGCTGCTCCCAGCCCCATCCAGCCTGGCCTGGGACACTGCCACGGGTCCAGGGGCTCCCACAGCTGCTCTGGGCAAGAGAGGACCAGTGACATTAAAGGACAGAGTTCAGAGTTAATGCTCTGAAGTGGTGCCAAACTGGGACATGTCAGAAAATTTGACATTTTATGAAAAGAATCCATTCAAGAAATAAAAAGGAAGGTTGCCAGCATGTCCTGTGTGGCAAAAGGGCTGGGGCAGAGGAAAATCAAGGTTGTTTGGAATGAGCTGGTTCTGTCAAAATAATGATAGCAGCTGCTGCTTGCCCTGCACACACACGTGCTCAAACACAGATGATGAATGTGGGACGAGCGCCTGAGTCAGCACAATTTCATTTACGCTGTGTTAGGGACGGCACCTCACCCTGGATTTCATTCTCACATGCTGATCCAACATGTTCGGACACCGACGTTAAAAAGCCTCATAATGGAAGTGAAAAGTGATCAGGGTTTTTCAGCTGCACAGAGAGGTGAGGCTGCAGGAGCTTTGCGAAGTCAGTGGTAAATACCTTATCACTGCAGGTTTGCAGGGAGATAGGAGTTACTCTAAAAGATATGCTGCAGTTCAGCTCCGACTTTATGGGCTCAGTGCTGTCATGTCTGTGCTCTGGAAGAATAATTCTCCCAGCAGGAATTACTGGGGAAGAGGAATATTATGCAGAAGAGGAGACTCTCTGCTGTCCTTAATATCCACATTATGGCCTTTGAGGCAGCGAGGAGCTGCCATGGCAATGAGCAAACAGAGCAATGACACACACAGGGAAGCCATGTGGTAATGACAAATGTCCTGGCCAAGTCCCACCATTTCCAGTTACTTCAGGCCTTTGGAAAGCCAGGATTGGGAGGGAGGTGAGGCCCTGGCACAGGGTGCCCAGAGCAGCTGGGGCTGCCCCTGGATCCCTGGCAGTGCCCAAGGCCAGGCTGGACATTGGGGCTGGGAGCAGCCTGGGACAGTGGAATTGTCCCTGCCATGGCAGCGGTGGCACTGGATGGGCTTTGAGGTCCCTCCCAACCCAAACTATTCCATGGCTCTGTGAGGACTTGCACGTCACAAAAGACACGAAGCCAGTGTTGTAGAAACATGGGATGCACAACAAATTCTCATCCTGTGGTCACATTGCCTCAAAGGAAGAAAGTCACTGGGGAGGGGGTGAGGGGTTGATCTCCTGAGGATGGGTTTTTGCACCACTGCTGAAGGTGCTGCAGTAAGAGCTGAGAAGAGCCTTTCCATCAGCAGTTGCTGGAACAAACCTCTTCAAACGTCAGTGACACTTTATTGAGTGTGCATTTTCTGGGAATGCTCCTGGCTACAGAATCTGGAGCTACACAGAGTGGCTGCCCCCAGCCAGGCCCTGAGACTGGCCCAGGGATGGGGTTTTGGTTTGGTTTGTGAGGTTAAAGAGGCCCTGTGTGTGAATGGCTGGGGATCCCAGCCCCTGCTCCCACACCAGGAGCGACAGCTCACGTTTAGTTGTGCACAGATTCTGGGACCTTAGACTCCAATTCTGAAACTGCCCCAGAAACCCAATTTTAAGTTTCTCATCAGACCTGAAGCACAACCTTTATCACGTCCCCTCTCTGCATTAGCAGCTGGGGATCCTTCCCCCCGTCCTGCAGTGACAGGAGCTCCTGCAGGCACCAGTAATTCCTCTGTTATTGCCCAAGCAGGCCCAGCCATGGACAGGAAGGCTCGGCTCAGATGAGGAGCTGGCAGCCCAGAGGCACAAGGGATGTGACTGAAATCAGCTGGAGATGCATTGTGTCGCTTACCTCTCCTGGAGGCCACAATTCCCCAACCTCAGATCTGTCCCTGCTTTCAGCCATTCTCCTGCTTAGATTCCTTAAAGTAACAGAAAGGCCAAGGACATTCACAAGGTCATCACTGAATAATTCTGAATAATCAGCAAGCCTGGGAAAATCACAGGTCACTGGCAGGGAATTGAGGAGCAGAAAGAGACCAAAAAAAAGTTGGAATTAATTCTTTCCCAGACATTTATCACTACTTTAGTGTTGTTACAATGAATATCAGGCAATGAATTATTGTTCATGAACAGCACAGAAAAATCCCAGTAGCCAACAGTTTTTAATTTCTACACCTGTAGAAAGCTGTGACTCTGAGCAATGCACACACTAAATCCTTCACTGCTGCCAAAGAAATGTCTTGTTTCTTCCCCCTACTCGTGTTCCCTCTGCCCAACGGCAGAGCTCATGCACTCTCTGTGATCTGATCTGGCTCCTCAACTCAGCAGAAATCAGCAATTTTTTGATCTCCACAGATGAGAGAACTTACTTGGCTTTCAGATGTTCCATTTCCATCACTAAACAACAGGGTGCTCTGGAGGAAGCACTGTGTCCTGTCACTGTTGCTGTCCCAGGTTTAGTTTGGACCAGGCCCGCGGGGTTGTTCTGCGGTGGAGTTCAGGGCAGTGTCCTCTCCACCAAGCACCTTGGACAGGAGGCTCCTTCCCAGCTCCAGGTTCCTCCCACAGCAGCCCGAGGAACCCCTCTGGTACCTGAGGGTGTGGGGGGATGGCAGGCACCCGGCAGAGGATCCTGCTGTCATCCCAGCACAAGGCAGAGGATCCTGCTGTCATCCCAGCATAGGGCAGAGGATCCTCCTGTCATCCCAGCACAGGGCAGAGGATCCTCCTGTCATCCCAGCACCCGGCAGAGGATCCTGCTGTTATCCCAGCACCCGGCAGAGGATCCTGCTGTCATCCCAGGAGTGTGCAGAGGATCCTCCTGTTATCCCAGGGGTGTGGCAGAGGATCCTCCTGTCATCCCAGCACAGGGCAGAGGATCCTCCTGTCATCCCAGCACAGGGCAGAGGATCCTGCTGTCATCCCAGCACCCGGCAGAGGATCCTGCTGTTATCCCAGCACCCGGCAGAGGATCCTGCTGTCATCCCAGCACCCGGCAGAGGATCCTGCTGTCATCCCAGCACAGGGCAGAGGATCCTCCTGTCATCCCAGGAGCGTGGCAGAGGATCCTCCTGTCATCCCAGGAAGGAATTGTCCCCTGGGAGGGTGGGCAGGCCCTGGCACAGGTGCCCAGAGCAGCTGGGGCTGCCCCTGGATCCCTGGCAGTGTCCCAGGCCAGGCTGGGCACTGGGGCTGGGAGCAGCCTGGGACAGTGGGAGGTGTCCCTGCCATGGCAGGGGTGGCACTGGATGGGTTTTGAGGTCTCTTCCAACCCAAACCATTCTGGGATTCTGTGATTCTATTTATGAATCTCACGAGTGGCATCTAATTTCATAACTCTTGACCAATGGTCGAAACTAATTTGTAGTTGTCCTCTTAGCTATTAATGAATTTATAATAGAAGAATAATTTGCCTCTTTATGCCAAAATCAGCATGTTCAGATGGGGGGGTGGGGAGACTTTTTTCCAAGGAGCAGACAAAGGTGCTTTGTGCCTGATTTGAATTTCAGACAAACATTTAACAGATCACTTTGCTTTCCCAAACGCACAGTGCAGGCTCTAAGAGCAGCTAAATTGCTATAAATTAAAGTTAAATGTCAAAAAGGCAAAGATGTGCAGGAATGCAGGAGACAATCTCGGTGCAATTGGGGTTGTTACTGAGCTGCTTTTATCCACTTTGCTTGCAGAGAGTTAAGTGCTCTTCCTGGAAAGGGGAACTTTTTTTTTCTTTCTATTTTTAAGTAAGTCCCAACCCCCAGTTCCACTGAAATAGGACGTCATAATTTCTCATTTTCAGATATCATCAGGGAAAGAATTGTGATTGTCCACTCATGGCGCTGATCATTTCACTGGAGTTTCCAGCCTATTCTTAGCGAAATGCCATCCTTTGGATATAGCAGCTATCAACCTGCTCAGTAAAAGAGAAATTAAGATGCCATTTCTACCTGTGCTGAGTCGTTGGCCTCTGTGGGAGGGGAGCAATGAAATCCCTGCTTCTTCTGGCACTTTAAAATAGAAAATACAAGGGGAAATGCAGTGTGAGCTCTGTGTGACAGGTAAGAAAACAAGTATTGGTGTTCCAACAGCCGAGTCTCAGCTAGAAAAGAACGACTCCAGCAAGGCCAGGCTGCTCTCGTCCTCGCCGCCGTGCTCAGGACCTGTGCCCATCCCAGAGCCCCCACAGCACGAGCTGCAGGGTGGCCAGAGCCCCGAGCTGTCTCTGCACAGCCCGGCAGGCTCAGGGCTCCCCGCCAGCCCCAGAGCTCCCCGCCAGCCCCAGGGCTCCCCGCCAGCCCCAGCTCCGAGGGGACGTGATCCCAGTGCTGCCCTTCCCTGCAGAGCTGGGGCCCATGAAACCCCTGTGCCCCCGCCCCAGGGAGCTCTTCCAAGGGGATGGGATCCCAGTGCTGCCCTTCCCTGCAGAGCTGGGGCCCATGAAACCCCTGTGCCCCCGCCCCAGGGGAGCTCTTCCAAGCAGCCGTTCTCTCAATACTGAGCTCCTCCAAGCAGCCGTTCTCTCAATACTGAGCTCCTCCAAGCAGCCGTTCTCTCAATACTGAGCTCTTCCAAGCAGCCGTTCTCTCAATACTGAGCTCTTCCAAGCAGCTGTTCTCTCAATACACAGAGGCCCTCACGGGAAAGGTGCTCGCTCCACACTTCAGTACAGGAGGGTGTGTACAGCAAAAAAGGCAAAATCTCCCCTGTTTGCTTTGGGGTCCTGCTTATTGTCCCAACCTTGGGTGCACTTCTGCAGCAGTGGGACATCTTCAGCACCTCAGGAAACAGGGTGGAATTAGAGTAGATAAAAGGAAGGAGTTTTTTATTACGGGGATGGGAAAACGCTGGCCCAGGTTGCCCAGGGAAGCTGTGGCTGCCCCATCCCTGGGAACATCCAAGGTCAGGCTGGGCTCTGAGCACCCTGGGATAGTGGAAGGTGCCCCTGCCCATGGCAGGGGCGTTGGACAGATGGCTTTTAAAGGTCCCTACAATCCAAACCTTTCCATGATTCTCTGATTCTACTGCACAGGACAGGCACTGGTTTTTAGCGTTCCTGTTCAGCCAGGCCTAGATTCCACATCCCATGTTCCCAGGAAATGCAGTTTCAGTGTTCTCCAACACCTGTGCAACACTTTTACCTGGTGAGAGCTGGCACAATTTGGGACAGTCAGCTACTCCTCTGGCAGATGGGTGCCAGGAGAGACCCAGCAGCTCTGTGGGGTCATCCAGAGTCTGGAGGAGGCAGATCAGGATGAAAGGTCCAGAGGGGAGCCCATAGGAGGGATGGCTGAGGGCACTTGGAATCTTCACCTGGAGCAGAGGAGGCTGAGGGCAGAGCTCCGCAGGGGCTGCAGCTCCTCCCGAGGGCAGCAGGGACAGCTCCGGGCTCTGCTCCTGGGACAGGGACAGCTCCGGGCTCTGCTCCTGGGACAGGGACAGGGACAGGGACAGCTCCGAGCTCTGCTCCTGGGACAGGGACAGGGACAGGGACAGCTCCGGGCTCTGCTCCTGGGACAGGGACAGGGACAGCTCCGAGCTCTGCTCCTGGGACAGGGACAGGGACAGCTCCGGGCTCTGCTCCTGGGACAGGGACAGGGACAGCTCCGAGTNTTCTGCTCCCGGGAAAGGGACAGCTCCGGGCTCTGCTCCTGGGACAGGGACAGGGACAGCTCCGGGCTCTGCTCCTGGGACAGGGACAGGGACAGCTCCGGGCTCTGCTCCTGGGACAGGGACAGCACCCAGCGAGCGGCTGGAGCTGGGCAGGGCAGGCTCAGCCTGGAGATCAGGGAATCGTATCAGGGTGGACAGCATATCTTCCCCCAGCGGGTGCTGGGCACTGCCCAGGCTCCCCAGGGAATGGTCCCGGCCCCGAGGCTGCCAGAGCTCCAGGAGCCTTTGGACAGCGCTGCCAGGGATGCCCAGGGTGGGGTTGTTGGGGGTCTCTGCAGGGCCAGGGCTGGGACGGGATGATCCCTGTGGGTCCCTCCCAGCTCAGGATATTCTATGTTTCTATTGTTCTGTGATCCCTAGGGGATCTCTGTATTAGTCCTCAGCAGGTCCCAGATGATTTAAATGGCCCTTCTGTCCACAAAATGCAGGAATCAGCACCCATGAGCCCCGGATTTAGCCAATATCTTGTATTTCTTCATTTTCAATGTAACAGAGACACCAAGAGCTGCAGTGCTGTGCCTTCCTCTCTACCCACACACGGGCAAGGAGCAGGATTTCTCCTCGGTAGGCAATGAAACACATCCTGTAAGTAAAGATGCTGTTTCTGACTGACATCCCAGCCGTGCTGTGCTAAAAGAGTGAACCCTGGAGCAGCAGCGTGCCTTGAGAGCTTTCTGTGTCCCACAGCTTCCAAGCAGCCAAGAGCCAGGCAGAAGGGTCTGGACAAGATTTCTGGGGGATTCAGGAGCTCTCCTGCGTGCAGGAGCCCTCATTTCCCGGAGAACAGACAGCAGCTGTGTTTGAGGTCTCACGGGGGTCCAGCCCAGGCAGAGGCAGTGGCAGTCCCGTGTCAGTGACTCTTGTCCCTGCTCCTGAGGCTGCCGAGAGCCCTGAGCCCCGTGCTGCCACATTTCCAGCTGCACCCTGGGGACTCACACAGGGCTGGTTGTTTTTGGCAGGACTTTGAAACCCCAGGAAGGACAAAAGCTGTGGACTGGAACCCTGTGTGGTGTGAGGTCTCCTCCTGGCTCTGGGACAGGACAAACCCTGGAAGGGGTAAAAGCTTCCTGCCAGGGGCTCAGGGTGAGCCAACACGGGTGGGAGGATTCCTCCCCGGTGAGAATCCGGGATCTTGCTGCTCAGACTCTCATCTGGTGGGTCTGTCTATATAAGTTTTTGGTAAAGGACGTGTTTATTTTTCCAGGCTGGATTCCTAAGGAAATCAGCCCTTTTTGTAACTGAAATACCTGCTTGTCTTAGTCTGCCTTCATAACTTTTGAACCTGCTCACGAATTTCAGACAATTTTTCTGTCCCAAGGACCTTCACCTTCTACAATGTTTATGAAGAAATGTGTCTGGATTAAACACACTCTGGTGCTGCCACTGGGCACCACTGACACAAGCCTGGCTCCGTCCTCCTTGTCCCCACCCTCCAGGGGTTTATGGACACCAACAGGAGCCCAAGAACCTCCCCAGGCTGTGCAGTCCCAGCTGCCTCAGCCTTTCCCCAGAGCAGAGCTGCTCCAGTCCCTGGACAATCTCTGTGGCTCCACAGCCTCTCCCGAGGAAGCAGCTCTGCCTCAGCTTCTCCCTTTAGCTGCACTTGCACAGCCTTTCCCTTTGATGGAAGGGTTTAAATGAACCTTTGGATGAGCCAAAAAGCCTCCTGTCCTCCCTCCCAAGATAGCCGAGAACAAATTGCTGCTCCCAAACTTCACGTTCTCCCTGGCAGTGGTGACGTCTGCGCCATCTCCAAATGGGGAGGGGATGTACGGGGTTCCTTGGGCAATCCCAAACCCAGAGGCACAACACGACTCTCCAGAGGGGACCAGGAGCTTCCTCTGCACTTCCCACAGGCTTGTTTGAGGTGTTCAGGATCCCTGCTCCAACCCAAAATCAAACCTTTAAGAAAAATCCCCATGGAAGTAAATAACTTTCCTTGCCCTATTCTCTCTCCTTCTTCAGCGCCTCAGTTGCCTCCCAGCACCTTTACTCACTGCTCAGGATGTGCCCCGAGTCCAGTCTGGAGCTAGGTTTCAGAATGCTGCCTCCAGGACCTGTGTTTTTCCTCCAGAAGAGGTGGAGGTGGAAGCGTGGGGTGTTTGGTTTCCCACTGAGGCCCATGGACCCCCATCTGCCCTGGGCTGGTCCAGCTCCCTGCAGCAGCGCTGCCCAAGCTCTCTGGGCCTCAGACCTCCTGGGCAGTAGCCAAAAGGAAAACAGTGCAGAGAAAATTTGCTCCTGTGCAGCAGCAGCAGAAGGTTGATTTATGACCCATTCATCCATGACATGAAGACTCACGAAGTTCAGAAATCACTGGCCTGAGAGTTTTAGAGGCTGAGGAGGTGGGGACTGCATCCAGCTCACAGAGACAAAAACAAAGCCAAGGACTCTGCTAACTCTGTGAGCAGCCGAGCTCGGGGAGTCCCTGCAGGGATGTTCCTGTCAGCTCCTCTCTCCTGACCTGGCAGAGTCCTGTGCTGCCTTCAGCACTTTGAACCTTCATGTTTCTCATTGCAGAATTTCCATTTTTGCTTTTAACTGGTTCTTCCAGAAACAAAAATAAATACTGTTCCCCCTATATATACACATATATATATAAATATATGCACTTACACACATATATATGTTACACCTCATAAAATTCCCGGGGAAGCCACGAGCAGGATTGATTGAAACAGGCAATTTCATAGCGAGCTGCAAAGTTCTTCCCTGAATCAGTGAGTCATGATGCCCTATAAAGCACACACTAAAACGTCATAATGACCTACCGCTATTATTTCTTCCTTAAATCTTCCCGGTGAGAGGAGCAGGAGTTTGCAGGGGAGGGCAGGAGGGACTGAGCTGACTGCAGCACAGCCTGGGGCTGTGAGCACACATGGGGAGAGAGGGCTCTGCCTTGCTCACAGCCTCATGGTTTGGGGTCAGGGAGAAGGCAGGACATCAGTCTGCAGGGTCAGAAATGCCCAGGTCACTTGTTTACATTTCTAGGAACAGAACAACTTGGATCTCTGCAGCATTGGACATTCAGCTCATCATTTCATTGCGTCAGAGAGGAGGAAGTGTCAGTGGGTGACAGCTGGACATGGCCCAGCCCAGACCCCCCAGGCCTGGGCTGATCCCAAAGGAAAGGTGGGAATTCTGGGCCCCCTCAGGTGAGACCCCAGCTGCAGAGCTGCCCCAGCCCTGGGGCCAACAGCAGAAGGACGTGGAGCTGCTGGAGAGAGTCCAGAGGAGGCCCCGGAGCTGCTGCAGGGCTGGAGCCCCTCTGCTCTGGAGCCAGGCTGGCAGAGCTGGGAATGTTCCCCTGGAGAAGGGAAGGCTCCAGGGAGAGCTCCGAGCCCCTTGCAGGGCCTGAAGGGGCTCCAGGAGAGCTGGAGAGGGACTGGGAACAAGGGATGGAGGGACAGGAGCCAGGGAATGGCTTCCCATTGCCAGAGGGCAGGGATGGATGGGATATTGGGCAGGAATTGTTCCCTGTGAGGGTGGGCAGGCCCTGGCACAGGGTGCCCAGATTTGCTGTGGCTGCCCCTGGATCCCTGGCAGTGCCCAAGGCCAGGCTGGACACTGGGACTGGGAGCAGCCTGGGACAGTGGGAGGTGTCCCTGCCATGGCAGGGGACAGAATGAGTCGAGCTCTGAAGTCCCGTCCAACCCAAACCATTCCATGATTCCATGGCTCAGGCTAGGAGAGAGACAACGGTGGGATAATCAATTCCCATCGAACCCTGCCCTCCGGCAGTGGGAAACCATTGCCCCTCATGCTGCCACTCCAGCCCTTGCCCAAAGCCAGAACCTGCCCTTCCTGCTGCCCACTCTGGGATCAGCCCACTCCCCGCTGGTCAGCGCAGCCCCGAGCTCCAGCAGGCGCTGGCAGGTGCCACGCGCTGGCCTGAGCGCTCGTCCCGGGGCAGGCAGTGCTGCAGGAATCAGCGAGGCCCTGCTCCTGCTTTGCCAGGTGATGCTTTGTGGATGCACTCGTTGTTACTGACAGCTGCTGGATCAGTTCCTGGGGTCCGTGTGGGTTTTTATGAGCAGACAGGGCAAGTTTGGCTGGATTGACACCGTAGATGTGTGGAGCAATACAGGAGCGTAAATGTCATTGAAATGAGACACAAGGACACCAAGGAAGATGAAAGCCTTGTGATATGGAAGATGAATAGCATCCAGACAATTTATTTTTTAACTTAATTTTTGGTGTCCAGATCCAGTTATTGACTTCTCAGCATGAGAGAGCAGACTGAAGTCTGTGACGTGAAGGTACTCGTGATGCTGTGAGTTAAATGCATTTGAGAGTCTTTGCAGGACTAAAGACTCAAGTGGCACAAAAGATTTAGAAATACAACTATAATGAAAAAAAAAATACTTTCAAGTCTTTCTCCCTCCCATAAGTAAGAGGCTCTACCAGTTTGTCTTATTTTTGATCAAACTCTGGTTTTGTTGTCAGCATTGCTGAATGTCTTGAATTTGCTTTGATGGGATTGAAAAGCTATTTCCAAAAGAAAAAAAAAAGACAGAAAAACTTTCCAATGCTGCCTTCTTTTTTTTCCTGACTTAATTACACAGTAAACAAAGCAGATTTATTTCTGTGCACACCTGTATTATTTCTGAAGAGCTGTTGAGCATCTGTGAAATGAACAGATTGTCTCCTCTTTTTAAATAAAAAAGCCCCAAACCAGAACTCACAGGGCTTGAGGCTCCTGTGTGTCATCACCCACAACGCAGCAGCTCCACTGCTCAGCTCCAATAGCTCTTCAAACCTCTTCTCCAGGGGTAGGAATGGCAACAGGAAATGTGAGCCGGGATGAGGCTGTGTCTCAGGGCTTTTAATTATGGTAATCAGTGGTTCTGGAAACGGGGGAGCCCGGGGAGCTTGAGTGGATTCTCTGCTGTCTGATGGGGTTTTGTAGGTCAGAGGCACAGAATTCCAGGGTGGTCAGGTTGGAGGGACCACAGAGGGTCACTGGTGCCATGTCCCTGCTCAGGCAGGGCCATCCCAGAGCCCAGGGCACGGGATTGTGTCCATGTGGCTCTGGAATATCCCAGGGATGAGACTCCACAGCCTCTCTGGGCTCTGCTCAGGGCTGGGCACTGCCCAGGGCAGAAGTTCTGCTGCTGTGCAGGGGAANGCCAAGGATGAACCTATGGGCTTCCATAATAAAAAGGCTTTCTGCTGACCAGCTGTGTGTTTCCATTAAGTCCGAATGAGTTTAATGCATTCACAGTTTAATATATTGAAGATGCTCCCTTTGGTTGAAATTATCAAATCATCAAAAGCTACTGTCCAAGAAAAAGATGTGCAGACAGACACAGCGAGGAACGGAGGCAGCGCAGCTGCCTGAGCGAAATATCTTCAGGGAACCAGTCCACAACAGGGGGCTGCTGCTGCTCTGGGGGTTGTGGGCTTGGACCCGAACTCCACAGTCAGATTCCAAACTGCAGAACAGGGACCCCAACTTCCCTGTCACACCCCACGAGCTCCATCAGCATCCACATGGAGTCACAGATTCAGGGAATGGTTTGGGCTGGAAGAGGCCTTAAAGCCCATCCAGTGCCACCCGTGCCATGGGCAGGGACACCTTCCACTATCCCAGGGTGCTCCAAGCCACGTCCAGCCTGGCCTTGGACACTGCCAGGGGCAAGGAGAACATCAGTGATAAAATCCCTTCCAGCCCCTCACTCACACTCTCATCAAACACAATCAGCTGTACACTTTGCCCAGCTGATGATGGCTCATCACAACGGGGATTTACAGCACAGGAGCTCTTTAGGGTGATGAATTTGTCCATCACTGTTTGGGTAAAGCAATTTTTAACTTCTGCACCAGCAAAAGACTCTCTACAGCTTTATTGTCCCTTCATCCCCGTCAGAGCTGCTGATTATGTGAAGAAAAGCACTTTACGTGGACTGGTGCCAGGTCAGGCTGTGCAGTTTGCTCCTCCACAAAGGCAGACTGGAGGGTGCTGGAGGATGAGGCAGAAATCCAGCAAAGAGTTAAAGGACATGAAAGCCCTTCCAGAAGCAGCTTAGTGCACACAGGCAGAGCAATTGGGAAGCGAGCACATTACTGCCTGAGTGAGTGACCCGGAACGTCATCATGACACATCACTATTGTTCCCTTGCAGAATATTTCCTTTGGGAGCAAAATGAGTGAGGAACGAGTTCCCAAATGATTGCTAACAAGAAAAAAAAAATTGGGGAAGGGGGGAACAAAAGGGAGAAAAGAGCCCAGAAAGGCTTCATAGGCTAAGAGCAAATTACTCTGCAATTCAGCGAGCGATTTCATGGACATGCTGCAGGGATAATGCATTCTGAGTGGCTAGAATTTCATTTAATTCCACTTCATTGTTGAGCATCTTTTCCAGTGGTTTTATGACTGAACACTGTGTGCCCATTTTCCTTGTTCCTAATCTGGCTTTTTGACAGTCACGCTGGATATACCGTGTTCGTGTTTGTTTGTGCGACGCCTCTTATGTCCTGAGACAGGAGTGGTAAAAAGAAAATGTTCACAAATGAACCTTAATTTTTCTACAATTGCTGTTTAGTCTGGTGACTGAAGGCTTTTGTCTCTGCTGTGCACCCAGGGTAACACAGGCTGTCAATCACCCACAGATCAATTAACTGATGCATCAATCCATTTTTCTACCTTGCAGAAATCCCTGCAGCTGCCTCCAATGACCGAGGGGGCACAAAGCTCTGAGAACCTCAGCTCAATGGCATCTGCACTGCTCCAGAAGGAACCTGGGACAGCCCTGTGTGGAAATCAGGAGGATCTCTCGGTTTTCTGTAGCTTCCTCATGAAGCCAGAAGAAACCTCAAGTACTCTGAGCGGAATAAAAGAGTTATTGATTGGTTTGGGTTGGAAAGGATCTTAAACATTGTCTTGTTCCCCCCTCCATGGGCAGGGACACCTTCCACTGTCCCAGGGTGCTCCAAGCCCCATCCAACCTGGCCTTGGACACTTCCCAGCTCCTCTGGGAATTCTGTGCTGGGGGCTCACCATCCTCACGGGGAGGAATTGCTGCCCAATATCTCATCCAACCCTGTTCTCTGGCAGCTTGAATCCATTCCCCTTCATCCTGTCACTCCAGGCCCTTTAAGGAGTGCAATTTTCTGGACCAGTCCTGGACCATTTGTATTTGCCATAGTGCCACCAGCTGGAAACATCAAATTATTCCATTTTTGTAGCCTTTTTGTTTTATTCTCTTCTCTTTCTGTGGTGGCTGGATCAACCTGGTTTCCTTGGCAATAGCAATGTGACAGCAAAATTGTCCCAAGTTATTTTTCTCTTGGATTAGTTCCATCCTTGGAAGGTCTTTTTCTTACAGAGAAAGACGGGGAGCTTTTTGGAACATGTTTAATTCCTATTTGCTTCCCAAAAAGTCATCTTTGGGAATTAGCCTAACCCTCTCCCTCTGGCTGTGAGCTGCCCATGCTGGGGGAGGGATGGCTGGAGAGGAGCGGTGGATCCCAGGGTTGCTGTCCCTCCAGGAGTGAGCGGCCACGGAGACAGGACGATGCTCAGGTCTGGCTGGGTGAGAGATTTTTCATGCAATTGGGGATAATTGAGTGTTTTCTTGCGCAGCCCCATCTGCCTGTGGCCACTGTTCTCTCCTGCTTTATAATTAGCTCTTGTACTGTTGCAAGGACTGATTTGTCATTCTGTCTTTGTACAATTTCCAGCACGACGCAGCACTGATACAAAGCACATTTCCATGTAAAACCACTATTTGCAGATCAAGTAAAAGGACAGCCTGACCTAAAATCCCATTTTGGCCCTGTGGTAAAACGAAGGCAACAATTACAAATAAAAGGACAATAGAGGAAGAACAGAACTGGGAAGACGGTAATTAGCAAAAATGAGAAACTGTGAAATTCAAGTAGTTCGCCCAGAAAACTAAAGGCATTAAGGAAAGTCCCAGGAATAAAGAGTTGTAGAGCATGTTAGATCCACGAGGGATCTCAGCAATGACATTTGGCTCTTTGCTGGTGGAGGAGAAGAAAGTAATAACCTCTTCTCCAGCCCTCAAAATGTTCTCACCTTCCTCTCCCGGCTTTCAAACTAAAAGAAGAATTATTTGTATTTCATTAATATGATTAGGAATAATTACCAAGGAAGATATTAAGAAAATACTAGGAATGAGTTTGTTTAAAAATTATTAGGTCATTTTAAAGCACTTAAAATGTTGGCTGAGGGGGAATCTGCACAGGAATGCAGGAAACCCTGCATGGCACTTGGAGCTTTTACTCCAAGTGAATCTACTACTGGCCACGAGAAGGACAGGAAGGATTTTAAACAGACAATTTCAAAGTTACCCGTGGAGATTCAACAATGCAGACTGTGTTAGGGAATAGGGTTAAGGGGTCTTGGCAAGCAAGCAGAGCACCACAAATTCCACCGTGGGGCTGCAGCAAAGACATCAACAGAAACCCTGGAGAAAAGGAGAAGGGAGTTGAAATTAGGAAAGGAGAAACGTTTTCTGCTTCAGTGAGAGACACCAGTGGGACTGAGATGGGTAAACCAGCCAGTTGGCTGCTGTCAGTTTTAAAAAGGAGTTTGGGGAAGGATTGGAAGACAATAAAAAAAAAAGTGCAAGAAAAAACAGAAAAAAACTACTGGAGATCTGGAGAAAGTGCCTTGCACTGAGACTTTCCCAATCCAATCTGCTTCGTTTATAAAAAAAAAAAAGAAGATGGAGAGGTGACTAATTTGATTAAGGTGTGTAAGTACTTTCATAGGGAGAAAATTGTGGTTAGCAAAGTAGTCTTTAATCTCGTGGAGAAAGGAATATTTATGACTGGAAGTGGAATCCTGACATATTCAAATAGAAATAATTCTAACAGAGTGATGGACCAGGTGAAGGCAGTGCCATGGAAAGTGCTGCATCTCTCTGCTGCTGAAGGCTTTCAAATCAGGACTGAATTTCTTCCTCAAAGAGTCACTGTCGATTTCAGCCTCTCAATCTGTTGCTAACCAGCTAAATTCAGTAACAAATCAGAGGTCAAATGAAATGGCCAGCGGTGTCTCGTAGCCTGGAAGCTGCTGCATCACCAGCACAATGCTCCAAGCTTTGGCTGTTTCGTGGAATTTTGAGGTGTCAGGATTTGGTTCAGCTGCTCCTCTCCCAGCCACCCTCTCTGACCTCTGAGTGTCACATCCAACAGCTTGGACAGAGCAGAGGACATCTCAGCCAAGGGAATGGGGGTTGTTCAGCCTGGGGAAGAGAAGGCTTTGGGGTGGCCTCATCGCAGCCTTTCAGCACCTGAGGAGGAACTATCAGAGAGGCAGAGACACTTTGGGCAAGGTTGTGTAGTGACAGGACAGGGGGAATTGCTTCAGAGTGACAGAGAGAAGCTTTAGGTGAGATAATGGGCAGAAATTCTTCCCTGTGAGGGTGGGGAGGTGGCACAGGGTGCCCGGAGAAGCTGTGGCTGCCCCTGGATCCCTGGAAGTGTCCAAGACCAGGCTGGACACTGGGGCTTGGAGCAGCCTGGGCTGGTTGGAAGGTGTCCCTGCCATGGCAGGGGTGGCACTGGGTGATATTTAAGGCCCCTCCCAACCCAAATCATTCTCTGATTCACTGATTAAAACCAGCTCTCAAGGTACACGAAGAAGCCTGGCACAGCTCATCCAGCGAGGCCTCCCTCAGCCCTGGGGCTCAGGGGGAGCCCGGGAGGGTTTTCCCTCCCTGGAACGGCTCTGCTGGAAGGGCAGCAGCGGCAGCTTTCCCAGGACACACACTCTGGGTCGGTGTGGGCACAGCTCTGCCCCCAGAGCTGCCACGCACCAGGGTGGGGATGTGAAGGCCGCACGGGGGAAAGGCAGAAGTGGAGAACTGTTCCTGCCCAGCTGGCAGAGTTTGGAGGAGATGTCCGAGCCAGGGGCAGTCAGAGGACACTCTGTGCCTCCCTGCAGCCCAGGGAGAGCCCCCGGAGCTCGGGCTCGCCCCACAGCGGCCGGGCAGGCGCTCCCGGCCCTCCCGGCTCTCCGAACCGGCCCCAGGCCCCACAGCGGCCGGGCAGGCGCTCC
>VZTG01003071.1:248346-264819 GCA_013397845.1 Melanocharis versteri
GCTACCGGGGGTTTCTATTTGTGTGCATCTCCTCGTTTCCTAATTACCATGCTTTCCCCCCAGTCCTTTCGGCAACAAATAAATAAATAAATAACGAAATACCTAAACATTCCCATCCCCGGAATAAGAGCTGGAGCATCTCTTTAGCCCACAGCCCTTCTCTGGAATTCACAAGGCTCAGGCTGGCATCAGTGACCATGGTTTGAATTAAAAAGATGTAGAAGGGAATTTAAAATCACTGGGCCAGATCATCAGCTGCTGCAAGTCAGTGAAGACCAGCTGAAGCCAACAGAACCACAGTTATTTCGATTAAGCAGTGAGATCTGACTGTGTGCAAAGGAAGCCATGCCCAACCTCACTCATACCTCCAAGCTCTCACTATTTGCTGTCCTCTGCAGTAAGAGAGGTTAATTATCATCATCTGGAAGCACCAGAGTGAAATTAAGTAAAGGAGAATTTAGGAGGCATGTCAGGAGCTGTAGCTCTGCTAGCACAGCATATTCTCACCAGGAAAGGGAGGGATGGCTGATCATCTGTGCCAGAGAAACTTGGGGTGCTCAAAGGGCTGGGAAAGATGCTGCAAGGAGCAGCACCCCTCCATCCCAGGAAGGAGATCTGATATCTAAATGAGCTGCTCCAGTTCTTTGATCCCCTGTTTCTGAGTGATCACATTTCCCAGTGGGAGTGCTGAGCAGGGCACAGGCTATCTGAATTATTATCCAAGCAAACACTCTCATTCTCAAAATCTGGGAAGTTTTCCAGCTTAATTAACATTAACATTTGTTTTCACTAAGCCGTCTGTCAATGTGCCACCAGAAGCACTAAATATGAGCTCTGAGCACACACACGGCTAGGTAGCAATTCAGGTGGAGCACGGAGCTTTATTTCCCAGCTTTGTTCCTTACAAGGTTCGTTATTCCTGGGCTCTGTAAATCATCCCCTCCTCGAGCTGCAGCAGCCTCTCCCTCGACACACGGTCTCATTGAAAGCTAATGACCAAACATCCTGTAACATCCTCGCCTCAGCTGTACCCAGACACCAGCCCTGATTGCCTTTTGCTGGTGCTGATGTTGGCTAGAAAGGCAAGGCAAAAGGAAGATAGATTTCAAGTGGCATTCTGTCCCAGTTCTCCTCCTAGTTCCGTTTACATGCAAATTTCTGATATATCACAGAATCCCAGAATGGTTTGGGTTGGAAGGGATTTTAAAGCCCATCCAGTGCCACCCCCTGCCATGGGCAGGGACACCTCCCACTGTCCCAGGCTGCTCTAACCCCCATCCAACCTGGCCTTGGACACCGCCAGGGGTGGGACAGCCACACCTTCTCTGGGCAGTGAATGCACAAGGATTAATTCTGCATCTTCTTGGGGTCTCTTTTCCTTTGGTCACCTTGTGGCTTTGGTGACAACCAGTTCTCAAAGGATGGTGAGACAGTGATTGAAGCCACTGCAGAAGGTGCCTGAGATTGGCCAGGCTCAGAAACAGGGATAAAAAGTGGGACAGGTCACACTCACAGAAGATGACACCAGGATTTCCAGTGCTGACACAATCACATTCCCACCCTCAGAGCTGACACAGCTGAATATCCTTCGGGCAATTTCCTGCATTCCCCTGCGAGCAGCTTTTACCTTGTCCGACTGACAGACACCAACACTGGCCTCACCGCCCTGGACAGCCTTCAAATGTCATGGCTGGATGGGGCTCTGAGCACCCTGGGCTGGTGGAAGGTGTCCCTGCCCACGGCAGGGGCTGGAACTGGATGGGCTTTAAGGTCCCTCCCAACCCAAACCATTCTGTGACTCTGTGATTCTGCTTCTCCCCCGGATGAGCTGCTCCTGAGGAAGCAGTATGAGACAAACAGGTTCTTCCTCATCTCTGAGCTTGCTCCGTCTTCTCTTTGCTCTGTTTAAAAGGTCAATTCATTTCTTCTGTCCCTAGCAACAAATAGGGCCTTCCTCCTTCCTGGGTGCATGGCCTGAGTCCTGGCCCAGTCCTGATCCCTTCCCCTGATTCACCGATCCCAGCATGGCTCCTCCAGGCAGAGAGAGACTTCCCACAAACATCGCCAGAGGTTTGGCACATGATTTCAAGGTCAGAGTTCCTCTGCTTCCTCAGAGTCAACCTCTCCCTTCTGCTTGAACCCCTCATGTGGAAAAGGCCACAATGACTTGGTCCCGTCCATGGCTGTGCCAGGAAATGGCAGAGTAAAGAGCCACCAGGTGCATTGCCTTGGGTTGTGTCACTCACCTGGGCCAGGGTGAGAGCTTTGTCACAGGCACTGTGCAGACTGGGAGCTCTGAGACTGCTGCCCTGTTTCTGTGTGGAGGAGATGGCTCCTCTCGAGATCTGGTGCCTGGTGCTGGGTTGGGAGTGGAGCTGCCCCTCCATCCTCTGCTTGGCAACAGAAGGAAAGGTTGGCATGGCAACTTCTTCTGACGCGGGAAAGGTTGTTAGAAAGGGACTGAGATCAGCTGTTGTCTTGTCCACTGAGAGAGGGACAAGAAGGAACACAGCTTAATTTGAATTAAAAAAACCCTCAGGGCTATGAGTGTTCAATATTCCACAGCAAAACGTTGCACCCGGCTGGTGGGGGAGGCCACGGCTGTCCTCACGGGAACGTTTGATGTGTGGGCAGGATAAAGCTGCCAGGGCTGGTCTAGACACTCACCCCTTCAGTGCTGAGCCTTGCGTGGGGCCTTGTCTTGATGCTATTTCAGCTTCAAGGGTTCCTTGGGACCTTGGGCTCTTCTCTGTTCACATTACCACACAAGAATCTCTTCATTTCCCAGCTGCTCCCTGGCTCTGCCACGCTGCTGTCAGAGGCCGTCAGATCTCTGCACTCACATGTCCTATATCAGATCTCTGCACTCACCCTGCTATAGCACCGTGCCCTGACTTACTGCCCTGTTTCTACCTTTGTTCTTCAAATTCCCAGCGAACAACTAAACTGTTCCCAGTTTTCCTAGCTGAATTCACCTCATTCCATGGAATCACAGAGTCACAGAGTCACACACAGAGTCACAGAATCACAGAGTCACACACAGAGTCACAGAGTCACAGAATCATGGAATGGCTTGGGTTGGAAGGGACCTTAGGGATCATCCAGTTCCAACCCCCTGCCATATCCACCAGGTCAGGAGTTTACCAACTTCTAAACCGAAGCAGAAACCATCTCTCTTACCCCCAGTCCTTCCTTCTTTCTCCTTCTCCTCCTACAGGACATCCTGCAGTTACCAACCTGGACTACACTGGCTGGCTGCTCTTGGAACTTGAAATATTTTCACTTCACAGTTCCAAATTCTGGATTAGAAATGGATCTTTGGAGGGTTCAAGTGGGGCAAGATAAGAGATGACAGCTGAAGGATCCCACCCTAAGTGAATACATACTGATGGAGGGGATTCTTAGGGAATTTTAACTCTCATCAATCAGTTTGAAATCTCTGTGGGTTCTCAACCAACCTTGCCTCTGTCTTCCAGCTAAAATATCTGGACTGAACAGCAATTATCCAGAAAAAGAGGGATCATCTCCCTGAAGCTGCAGAGCACCCTTGGTATTGAATGCATTCCAAATGAACACCAAAAAAATGTGGAAAACCAGTCAGGGACACTCTGGCAACTGGATTCACCCCAGCACAGGCCTCCCTCATGCCCTGTTCTGCAAGCTGAGCTCGGTAGGAAACTGAACCATGCCATTAAAATGGAAAACATCCTTAAACTGGGGTTTTAGATTCATGGTCCTTTGCAACTGCTCTTGGGCACTCCATGTCTTTCCTTAGTCCCTTGTAACACCTGTTCTTAGCCCATTCAGGGCTCCCTGAGTGGGGCAGTGCCTGATGTGCTGGATCTGAAAGCAGAAGTTCCAGGAGATCTCAGCCTGTCCTGGGCCGCAGGGACGCCCCTGGTCCTACAGAACGGAGAACAGCAGACTTTGGAATGGAATTCCTAAGGAGAAACCTCAGACTGAAAACATCAGACCAGGAGAAACAGGAAAAATAACCACAAAGAATTTCCCCTGGAGGTTTAGACTTTAACAAGCACCAAGTTGGGAGCAATTGTTTCCAGTAGGACCAAGAAAGGATCAGGATGGTGCTTCCTATGGGTAAGGAGGGCAGAATTCATGGAATGGTCTGGGTTGGGAGCAATCTTAAAGATCATCTAGTTCCAGCCCTTGCCATTACACTTTACTCTTTGCCTTTCCCTGGTTAAAAAAAGTAAAACAAAACCCACAAAACCACAAGGCAGAATTTCGATCTCCCCACAAAATAAATAATAGAAACAAGCAAACCTCAAACCTTTCTGATCCCAGCACAGAATCTCAGCCTGCTATAAACACTGCTGGATTTAAATATCAAGAATATTCAGTGCATCAACAACAAAATATAATCCATGTTATTTCATCTGACAATGCACAGAGGACGAAAATAGAAAGGCCCGCTCCATTAAGCTTTGCATCTCCAACTGCACTGAAATTATAATCAACAGCTTCTTCAGGGCAAGAGGAGAGAAAACAAAGGAAGGCAGAAGGAAAAAAAAATACATGGAGGGTTTTTTTTTCCTCATGGCACTTAGAAGGATACAGTTCCAGCCCTTTTCTGCCCCCTGGACAAGCGGCTTTGCTGAATTCTGGGGTCTTGACCAAACCCTCTCATTTTCCAGCACTGCACATGGAGCTGCAAGCCAGGAGCAGGAACCCGTCAGCATCCTCACAGCTCCCTCTGATCCACCCCCTCCTTCCCTGCCCTGCCCCAGCTCCCTGGGAGCCCAGGGAGAGCCTGGGCTGGATCCTAACAGGTGCCTCCGTGGACCAGAAGGTTCAGAGTGGGAGGTGTCAGGACAGGTTTAGGGTGCAGGGCCCTGCCCTCCAGCCCTGATCTCTGCACTGCTTCTTCAGGTCTCTCCTCTCTCATTCTAAGGCCACTGTAAGATGTCATTGGTCCCTTTTGGTGGCTTTCCAGTGAGATTTTCCAGTATCATGCACAGTATTTCCATCTTCTTCTATTTTGGGTTTTTTTTTAACTAGCCAGAAATGGTTGAGTCACCATTTTAAAAGACAAAATTTTGTAGAAAATCAAACCAATGAACCAACAAACATAGAGTTTGCAATGACAATTTTATTAGTTTTTCCTGGCATGACTTCACCCCTGGGATGTAGAAAACAGGAGCTAACTTCTCTGAGCAAGGCAAACTAGAAAAGTTTAGAAAAATCAGTTGCTCCATGCTGCTTTCTTTGGAGTGTGTCTATAATCCCCAAACTCCTTCTCCAGGTTCCCCAGGTTCCCTGCAGCTACAGAATCTGAGTCCTGTTATTACACTTTTTTTTCATCATTGATTTATGTAAATTAAATAGGAAGAAATACCAGCACTCCAGCCAAAAAGAGAAATGCCTCTTTTACAGGCTTAATATTTCACACCGAATATTCATCCTTCCCTGTGAGCAACTTCTTTTTCGGCCTCTCACATTATATTTTTACCGATAGCATTAAATGCTGAATGTAGGCAATATCTTTGATATATGGACAATTTACAACACACACAGAGAACCTTGACAGGACTCTTTTTCGTTTCTTTATCATCTTGTTCATAAATTTCAGCTGCTCCAGGAAGGGGCTCAGCCAGGAGGGCTCAGGGCCGTGCTGGAGGGGCGGGAGCGTGGTCTGGGTGTGATGGAGACCCGGTGGAGCTGCAGCGGGGGCACACGTCTCCTGGACACACTGAGGCACCTTCCCTGTCACCTGGGGTTGTTTGTAGCCTCGCAGGGCAGTTTGATTTTTTTGCAGTGCTCCCCTGAGTGCTTTCCTTTCTTTGGGACAGCTTGGGAAGGGCTTAGAGTGGGGGAAGGTGATGGGATGAATTCGTGCAGGAACAGCCACACCAAAGGCTCCTCCAGCCCAGCTGCAGCACAGACTCCTGTAGCTGGTGACAGACAGCAGCTGCCACCTGAGGAGACCTCAGGAAGGTTCCAAGGGACTGGGGTACTTTGCTGTCCTCCAAGGACACCCCTGACACGCTGCTGCTCTTTGTGCCACCAGTCTGCGACGGCTCCAGTCCATTGCAAGCCCACACCTTGCACGTCCTGTCCTCCCTTTCCCCATTTACACCACATTTACACCACAGCCAAGGTGCCAGACCTGCCTTTGTTCGTAACTGCTGCAGGATGAGCAGAGCTGACAACTCTTCTCCAGCAGCAGAACAAGGAGAGCTGTGGGGCTCTGTGAGGCTGTGCACAAGGAGAGGATGGGGCTGTGTCCCTGAGTGACCCCAGGGTGCTCAGGCAGGGGTGGAGGTGTCCCCATCATTCTGACAGTACCCGAAACACCTGGACACAGAGCTGAGACTGACTCGGAGGCCTCTCCACTTTGAGGGTGGGAGCTGGGGAGCCCTCTTGCCCTCTCTCCTCCAGCTCCCTCCGAATTCAGGACAGATGCCATGGGCAGAGAGCGCAGAGGGGGAGCTTAACCTTCCTTTGGGGATGAGAAGGGAGCGTGTTCCCCTCCACTTTCGGAGGGGAAAAGCACCCGGAAAGAACAGAACTGGATGAAAGCCAAGGAGGAGAGGGACAGATCAACTGTGTTTCCTCCTGCTCCTCCTCTTCCTCATTCTTCTTCTTCTTCCTTTCTTCTTGGGCTCTTGAGCAACCTGGCCTTATGGAAGGTGATCCATGGCAGGGGGACTGAAAGCAGATGAGCTTTAAGTCCCTTCCAGCCCACACCACTCCGTGATTCTCTGATTCTCTGAATAAAGCCCTTCCCCTGGGTCACAGTAGCAGCAGAACGGAGCACTCAGCAATGGCCACAAGGGGTGGGGTGGTGGGAAGGAGACTCCAGATGCTGAGTCCCAATGTGTGAACTGAAAACACCTGGAATTTTGTTCTGAAACTCTCAAACTCACCCTGCTCAGCTGCTGCTCTGGAAATGCAAACTTCTCACCTGGAAGTGTCACATGAACACACATCCAAAGCGTGCAGGGAAACGGCCCCTCGGCAGCGGTGTCAGAGCTTCGTGTGTTCTGGCTGCTCCCTGTCCCTGGAGAAGGCACCATCCAGTCCTGGACAGGGGAAACATGCCTGCCATGGCCTGCCCAGCTGGGCTGCACTTTTAGGTCACAGCCTGTTTCTAGAGGATCATTTCAGGAGACGGCACTACATGTGTTAGTGGTAAATTGTTTAGTGCTGAATTAATCTCACTCTTCATGCATCTGTAGTCATTTTCTGCTGGTTGTAAGCAGCATTTCTGTGCATAATTGTGTATTACCCCCCGGGGCCTGTTACAAACAGAGCTCCTGTTTAAAGCAGAGTTGTTAATCTGATTCCCTTTTTTTGTTTTTCAAGTTACAGGTCAATGCACACCTGTTATAAACATCTGTATGTAAAATTCCAGCAGCCCCCTCCATGCTCTCTGAAATCCTGGGTCCTGCCTGGCTCCTGGATCGTGGTTCTGGAGCTATTATGGATTAGGATAAACACAATGTCAACACTGACAGCTTTGGCACCGGCTTTCCTACAAAACAATTGCCTGATTGCTCTGTCTCTAAACCTCCTTCCACATGGCTACTCCCACGGATGGATAATCTGCCCCCAGCTGGGACCAGAGTCCTCCTGTGTAGGTTAAATCCTCAGGAAAAGAGAGCCTGCACACATTTGCTGGTCAATGGAGATGCACTGGTGTCAAGCAGCTAAGAATGGTGGTACTCACACTGAATCCTAGAGCTGCAGCAAAGAAGGAAATTTCCTCTCTTGTTCCCAGCCCCTGCAGGGTCTACTGCGATTCCTTTTGCCTTCTCCTGCAGGGTGCCTAGGGTCTGTCACCTTATTTCCAACCTGAGCCTGGAGAGGGACAATCCTCTCTGAGAACTTTGCTCTTTTCCACCAGAAATGAATGCTTGGTAGCCAAAAATCTGGTACATGCAGCACTGAACAGTGTGACAGAAAAGCCTCCGTTTTTTCCCCCCACTGTGTATCAAACCCAGAAGTGATTCTGTAACACCCTGGGCTTCCTCCCCTGGGACCACAATCAGCCGAGCTGCTCCCCCACCTGCCACCCACGCAGGGGTTTCCCTGAGCTTGAGATGCAGTGCTGAAGCAGGCAGTGGACAAATACAATCACAGAATCACGGGCATTGGGGCTGGAAGGGACCTTAAAGATCCCCATGGGCAGGGACCCCTTCCACTACCCCAGGCTGCTCCAAGCCCTGTCTGACCTGGCCTTGGACAATTCCAGGGCTGGGGCAGCCACAGCTGCTCTGGGCAGAAGGCACAAGTACAAAGTGGCCCTTGTGTTTGTAACTTGTCCAGCTGGTGGTTTCCATGATGGAGACACATTTTAGTGTTGCATTTACAGGAAAGGGATCCTTCAGCACAGACCTCCCCTGAGCTCTGGACTGCACTCGATGGTCAGAGTCTCCTGGAGTTAACAAATTTAACTCCAAAAGAGCAACTACAGGGCATGTTACCAAGGAAAACGTTGCCTCTAATTCCTTGACCCTTCTCACAGACCCACTGGATGCTTCTGTTTCCCCTCTCTCCTGCAGGCCTCGTGTTCTGGCATGAGCCAGACCCATGAATTCATTCAGAAGCAAAAGACTTTAATTTCATTAGTGCTAAATCCCTCGTAGAGGCAAACCCAGTAGACAAAAGAGGAGCTAAGGATTGAGAAGTCGGAGATCAGCCTTCAATGGTGACTCATGAGACTCATGACAACACATCAGTGCACAATAAAATGTCACACCATGAAAAATCCTCATTGTCTGGCCATAAATCCTTCTCCCAGCTGGGTTGTCTCCCCATCTTCTGCCCTGCTAAAGGCCACAGAGCTGCTCAGGCTCACTTGGAGAGGTCCCTGAACAATGTGCACTTCAGGAAGGGAGCCCGTACCTTCCATGCTGGGGCCCAGGAAGTGATCCTTGGCCCTGGGGGGATCGGGGGTGACATTTCTGCGGCGCTGGAGCTGGCACTCGGAGTGCCTGTCAGTGCAGAGGCACGGCAGGTGCCTGGTACAGCCTGAGGAGCAGCAAAGAGGGGTCTGTGCTCACTGCCCCTGTCGAGTTCATCACTCTGCTTGTGTTCCACGGCACCGCGGAGCAGCAGCAGCAGCGCAGCAGCAGCAGCGCAGCAGCAGCAGTGCAGCAGCAGCAGTGCGCAGCAGCAGCCGTGCAGCAGCAGCAGTGCAGCAGCAGCAGCAGTGCAGCAGCAGCAGCAGCAGGGAGCTCCTGGTGTTGGACTGTCCTGCGTTGGAGCACTCACAGACGGCGGGCAGACACGGGAGACTGAAGCTCCTCACTGGGGTCCTTGGGTGCGTGCAGCAGCACCAACCAACTGCAGCAGGACAGGAGGGGCCTGTTCCCTGTTGCCCTTTTCCAGTTCCCTGTTCCCTGTTTCCTGTTGCCGGTTTCCTGTTTCCCTTTCCCTGTTCCCTCTTCCCTGTTCCCCATTTCCTGTTGCCGGTTGCCTGTTCCCTGTTTCCTGTTCCCTTTTCCCTGTTCCCTCTTCCCTCTTCCCTGTTCCCCATTTCCTGTTCCCTGCTCCCTGCTCCAGATGTGCTCCCAGCCAGGCCTGTTTGGGAAGGGGGTCCTGTGCTGGAACAGGCAGAGCTCTGCTGTTGCCTGCAGATGCCTGGGATGAGCATTCCCTGAGGATCCGCAGATCCAGCACCTCTGACTCCAGCATGGGCAGGAACAGGTTCTTTGGAGCCCGTCCTGAGTCACAGCATGAAACACGATTTGGGAGTTGGTTTTCCTTGCAGGAAGGAGGGGAACAGGGTGGTGGTAACGTGGCCATTCCCCTCCTCAGAGCAAAGAACGAGGCCAGTGGTGAGAGGGACACTGTCACCTGGAGAAAGGGACACTGTCACCTGGTGAAAAAGGCACTGTCACCTGGAGAAAGGGACACTGTCACCTGGTGAGAACTGAACAGCAGAAAATGACCTCAGCTCCACTGCTGCCTGGCAGAGCCATATTTCAGAATGTTCAGGGGTCCCTCTGAAATAGCGCTGTCAGGTCAGTTGTTGCCTCCCTGAGCATAAAACCGTCTTCCTCCCTGCAAAGGTGTGTGTTGGGACTGGCCAGATGTCCCCAAGCTGTGTATGGACACTGAAAGCTTGGTGGCAAAGAGATTTTCCAGTTTTCTGCTTGTCAGTGTGCATCCTCACTTTCTCACAGGAGCTAGCTGAAAAACAGCTAGAGAGCTTTTGTAAATAATTCTGCTATCTTGCACCTGTGAGAAGTTTTGCACTTTGTTGCTGTTAATCTGAGGGATTGTTTGGGAATGGGTGTTTTAGGACCTGGCCAATCATCCTGAGGGGTGGATGGCCAGGAATCCAATGACCTTATACCATCCCAACAACCTAGGGTATAAAAACCCGTCTGTATATAAATAAAGGATTCATTCATTCAATCCTGTTCTTCCTGAGTTCGGCTGCCTCTTTTCTCTTCGTGCTGTGTCTGACTGCGACAGCAGTGCATCCACACTGGGCAGAGGGACAGCTGCCTCCAGCCACGGAGAAGCTGCTCTTGGCCATGCAGGCACCATGGCAAAGGGTGTGAGAGAGCAGCAAAGCTGGCAGCAAAGGCGTTCTCTGGCATCCTGGACACTGCCAGGGCGTTTGCCATGTGCACAGAAGGCTGTGTACAAGGAACACCTTTGGGATTGCTGCCTCCAGGCACCTGCAGGCAGTGAGTTTCTTCTTCTCCCACTGAAATCACCCGAAGCTTTTTCACTGACATGGTAGAAACCAGGATCAGGCCACGAAAGACAAGTATTTCCTCTGGATGATTTGAGCCTAAGTAAAAACTGCTTTATTCCATCCCTGTGGGAGTGGACAGCCCCGGCTCCAGCTAGGGTGCTAGAGGAGACTGCATTTCCATTTGATGGAGAAACCATCCTAAAATAGTCTGGGGAACAACTGGAGCATGGGGAATTCCCACCTCAGCCCAGACATTTCCCATAATCAGCCCCTGCTCTGGCTGACTGGTCCCATTCAGCTGCCCAGGAGCTTTCCATCTTGCGTTTGGATGAACATCTCACGCCCATCTGAATGCTTGGTAGCCAAAAGCTTGGGACATGCAGCACTGAACAGTGTGAGGGAACAACCTTCACCTGCTGCAGGCTCCTGGTCTTGCCCCTGGTGAGGACAAATGTGACTTTGCCAACTGTTCAAAGACAGGGCTCCCCAAAACACCCACAGGCAGACCCAGAGGTCAGAGCTGAACAGAGCTGCTGCTCTTTTCTTTCACACACCAAATAAAACAGATTTTTTACAACAGCTTCCCGAAGTGGAAAAATCACCTGGTCTGTGTTGAATGGATCATTCTTGAAATCAGCCATGGGCCTTTCAGTCACACAGGGACTCAGGAGGGCATTTTCACCCCATTTAAGTGTGGTGCAGAAAAACTTTAGATTTATATGGCACAAGAATGAAATGTCTCATTTTGCGTCTGGTCTTCATTACATTTTTGATATGAAGAAGTGACTTTATTGCAATTTCAGTCTCAAGTGACATCTTTCTTTCCTGTGGACATGGTAGGAGCAAAGTGGGATCTCCAGACTTTAGGCTGCATTGGGAGCTGACTTTGCTGAAGGATTTTGTCTCTCGTAATGCAAAAGGCTTTTCTTTCCTGCCTGAGCTGAGTGATGCCCTGTGAGAATCAAGGGCTGATTGTGCTGTGCTGCAGTTCAGCCAAGGACCAAGGTCAAGAGCACAGAGATGGCAGCGGGAAAAATAGCATCCTAAGGAATGTGCCCAATGACCAAACATGGATTATCAATGGCATGTCTTCCAGCAGAAGGCTGGGGAACATGGTAATGAACTCAAGATAAAGCATCATCATTTGGGAATTTGAGTGGGCTGAAAATCCTGAAGCCAAACACTCTGGCATATCCAGGTTCCTTGGAATTACTGGGCTGAAGAAAAATTTGGAGTGTCAATGTTTTTGGCCCAGTTTGCAAGAGAAAGCCAATGTTGGTATTTTCCTGGGGAGGGGAAGGAATTCTCCACTCTTTTCTGCTGCAAGGAGCCTTGACACCTCAGAATGGGTGCCGGATCCCTCAGTTACAGAAGGGGTCTGTAACCACTGGCACTGGAGGGTTGGAGCATTTGTCCCCCAGGGCTGCCCTTCCTCCACTCCTTTTGTTCTCTGTCTCCGAAAATACAGAACCTCACTGCAGCTCCCAGCCAGCGGATCTTGTTGTCCTCTGTGCCACAAACTGAAGAGCTCTCTCCCTTCAGATTAGTGTTCCCGAGCAGGTCCTCCCAGACAATGAGAAATTACCCCTTCACCTTTCCTCACAACAGCAGGCAGACAGGCTCCCATCCTGTGTCCTCCCCTGCTCCTGCCATGCCCATCCACACACCTCCAGCTGCTGCTGCGGCTCTTCCCTGAGCTGTCTGCAGTGCAAGAGCTTCCTCCTGGAGCAGAGACAGAGGCAACTGAACGCGGCCAGAGCCCCTGTGTCCCCGGGTGTCCCTGGGCTGCTGCTGCTGCTCCCCGTCACCAGCACGCATTTCCTGGGTGCTGTTTCTCGTCACGTTGGGTGTAAGATCCTCCACGATTCCTCTCCAAGTCACACTAATCTGTCCCTTCCCCAAAAGGGCACCCTGGCACCTGAAACACCCTGTCCTCTGCTCACGCTGCCTGCTCCAAGGGACACACTGCCCAGAACGGCCCAGGGGTGGTGGAGTGATGAGGGTGACAATGCTGATGCGATGATTGCACTGGGATGGGAACTATCTCGTGGCAGGAGAGGTGGTCTAGAAAATCCCTTGGGTCCTAATTTCTGAGCTGGTGTGAGATTCCAGCCCTTACACAATACACAAATGGAAGGGATCCCCGGGAAGGGATAGAGACCTTCCCCTGGGACTGTGGAGAAACCCTGACAGGTTTCTGCCTCATCCAGTGTGCCATGGAGTCATTTCTGCTGTCCTGACCTGGCAGCACGTCCTCTCCCTCTTCTCTGGCTCAAGCAAACACAGAAATGAGCTCCAGACAAGCCTTACAGCTGTTCCTCTGCCACACCTGCTCCTCACCTCCTGCTGCCAGGGCCGGGCAGGCAACATCCACTGGTACCTCATCCATCATCTCCAAAGGAGCACAGAACGCGGCGGGAGCTGGGATCAGAGGCTGCCAGAGAGCAAAGTGCTCTTGGGGGAGATGAAGCTGTGCTACTTCTCCATTACAGCTGACAGCTGGAGCAGAGCCAGGACAGCGGTTTCATGGTGTGTCTCTAAATTCCAGGCGGGCTCTGACACACTCCATCAGTGTTAACTCTGCCCACAGGACGTTCCCAGAGAGGAGAAAGGTCCCTTTCAGTCTGCAAGGGGATTGATCCGAGTGTGCGGGACCCTTGGTGGGAATGAGCGAATGAATGAATGAAAAAAGTGGCGCTTTGGAAAGGGAAAGAGGCTGCTTTGTATGTGGGGCTGGGAGAAGCAGCAAAGGTGGCCTGTCAGCTTCAATGAGCGGCTTCATACGTAGGGAACTGTTTATGGCTCCTTCTAATTGCTGTAATATTCCTGCCACTGCCACAATGCTTTTCGAGCTGCTTCACTTGCTCTGACAAATCAGCTGCCAGGAGAAGAGAAAACAGTGAAGTAAATAATGTAAGCAATGAAAGGAAGGGTGACCGATCCTGCTGATCTCCCATCTCTGCTCTCTGCTGGCAGGAGGGTCCAAATGCCACACAGAGACCAGCCCGGCCTGTCAGGAACTGGCCTTATGACCTCTGCTGGCTCCTTGCCATGCAGTGCATCTGTAGGTTAATCACAGAATCACTGGGGTTGGAAAATCCCTCCAAGGTCATCGAGTCCAACCTGTGCCTGATCCCCATCTTGAACCCAGGGCACTGAGTGCCATGTCCAGGCCTTCCCTGGACACCTCCAGGGATGGGGACTCCAAACCTCCCTGGGCAGCCCCTTCCAATGCCTGAGCACCTTTTCCATGAGGAAATTTTCCCTAAAATCCACCCTGCTCCTCCCCTGGCCCAGCCTGAGGCCATTCCCTCTCCTCCTGTCCCTGTTCCCTGGGAGCAGAGCCCGACCCCCCCGGCTGCCCCCTCCTGTCAGGGAGCTGTGCAGAGCCACAAGGTCCCCCTGAGCCTCCTTTGCTCCAGGCTGAGCCCCTTTCCCAGCTCCCTCAGGAATTTTCCAGCCCCTTCCCAGCTCCCTCAGCCGCTCCTGGGGCTCCAGACCCTTCCCCAGCTCCGTAGTCAGACTCAGCTCTCCTGGATGTGCACTGTCCCTGTGACACAGGATGTGGTCCTGGGAAAAACAAACTCCTGTTCAGTGCCAAAATCTCCTCTGTAATTTATCAATGGTCAAAAAATAGTTTCTGAAAATCTGGGGGCTCATTTTAGGTGTCTAAGGCTATTTTTCCTCAGTTTGGAAATCCAAATTTGGCAAAGCTGTAGTTGGTGGGACTCAGTGTCTTGGATTAGTAATATCTGAGGCATGGATGGATGTCTCCATGAAATATCCATGGACTGGGGGGGCTGATGTGTGTGAACCCTACATTGGGACAGCAGTGAACCAGCAGATCACAGCAGCAGTGGGGCAGCTGCCCCATCAGCTTGGCTACTGGTTTAACAACATCACAAAATATTTCCAGTCCATGGTTGGATAGTTGAGAGACAAAAAGGAATATCTCCTTCCTTCTTCCCAACACCCAGAGATTGTTGGATGCCCAGGAGTATCCCCCCTTCATCCTCAGAAAGAAACTTTTCAGTCCCCAAACCTTTGAAGAAAATTGCAAACCCATTTCTTATTATTCAAAGCTGCACAAAAGATTTGTTCTGTTGAGATTTGATGGGAAGAGCTCTCAGGAAGCACACGGGGCTCTCATCACTCCGACCACACTGACTGGAGAGCAAGGTGGGAGTAAAACGCCTTTGAACTCTCCGCTGCTAATTAGACTTGCTTGGCCTATTGTGCTTAACGAGGGCATTGTCTGCAAATTGCTGCCGGTGGCCTTTTATCTCCCAGGAAGGATGAAGAGTCCTTCCTGAGGCACAGGTGGAGGTGTTGACATGATGTGACTCCTCTGCAGATTGAATCCCGAGGGTCTGGCTGGACACAGCCCTGCAGCACAGCACGGGAGCAGGAGAGGTCATGTCAATATACCCCAAACATCAGGGAATTCTTACACTATTCATTCCTTGTTTTCCCTCCTCCCCTTTTTGGAGCCAAGGAGAGCAGGGTTCCGATGTTTTTGAGCCCTTTGGGAAATCCCACCTGCAGGGCTGAGGAAGCACCTGCCTCCTCCTTTAAAGGCCCCGAGGTTCAAGGCTGTTGTCTCCAAAGAGCACAGGGACAAGGACCAGGTGTTCCCATTTTCCTGCAAATCCCAGCCTGTGGGTGAGCTGGGTCAGGACAGCACAGGAGGAGGGATGTCTCCCTGCCCTGAAACTGGGCCACGTGTCCCCCTCTCCAGATCAGAGTTCCTGTGACTGAAATCCTGCCTGTGCCAGGTGTTTGTGGTATTTTCAGGAACCTGAACTCCTCTTCAGCCTCATGGGGAATAAGGTTTGGGCTTCTCCAACCCGAGACGTGGAGACTGCAAGTGCCACGTCTCCACCACCTGAGCTGATCCCTTGTGGCTCACCTGGTATCCAGCAGCAAGAGATCCACATCCCTGGATCTGTTCCAGATAATCCGGTCGGATAAATCATGGAAATGCCCTAAAGAGCGCTGAGGATGAATATTGCTGGTGGAATGTGCTGGGAGTGCGGTGCTGTGGGAGGTCAGAGAGGCAACCAGCACGTATCTCCCATTTCCCTACGGACAGAAACAGCCCCTGACACGGAGAGGGGCGGTGGAACATCCCAGAGCCCCTCTGTCCCTCACCTGGAGAGCCAGGTGTGGCAGTGACAGCCCCTGACATGGAGAGGGGCAGTGGAACATCCCAGAGCCCCTCTGTCCCTCTCCCGCAGAGCCAGGTGTGGCAGTGACAGCCCCTGACACGGAGGGAAGCGGTGGAACATCCCAGAGCCCCTCTGTCCCTCACCTGGAGAGCCAGGTGTGGCAGTGACAGCCCCTGACATGGAGAGGGGCAGTGGAACATCCCAGAGCCCCTCTGTCCCTCTCCCGGAGAGCCAGGTGTGGCCGTGACAGCCCCTGACATGGAGAGGGGCAGTGGAACATCCCAGAGCCCCTCTGTCCCTCACCTGGAGAGCCAGGTGTGGCCGAGCTGTGGTGAACTGCTCCTTCCAGGCATGACTGGGCCAGGCATGGGAACAACTCATGGCTCTGGGTCACTCCTGTGCCTGCTGCTTCCACTCGTGGAGTGGGACAGAGAACTCGTGGGAGGCCCCAGGACTGGGAAAGGTAAAGCTCAAGGTGTCTGTGGTCTCTGCTGGAGCAGCAGTGGCGCAGGAAGAGAGGACCTGAGGATTCCGTTGTCTCTGCAATGCAGATATTGACCTGGAATTGAATCCCACCCTCCCTCCCTTCAGCTGAGCAAGTAGGGGGTGTGTCAAAATTTTAAAAAAAGG
>VZTG01003071.1:265780-276248 GCA_013397845.1 Melanocharis versteri
GGGAACACAGGAACAGGGGAACACAGGAACACGGGGATATGGGAACATGGGAACACAGGAACATGGGGACATGGGAACATGGAACAGGGGAACACGGGAACACAGGAACACGGGAACACAGGAACAGGGGAGCACGGGAACACAGGAACACGGGGACATGGGAACATGGAACACAGGAACACGGGGACATGGGAACATGGGAACATGGAACAGGGGAACACGGGAACACAGGAACAGGGGAACACGGGAACACAGAAACATGGGAACACAGGAACACAGGAACATGGGAACACAGGAACACAGGAACACAGGAACATGGGAACACAAATATGGGAACACGGGAACACAGGAACACAGGAACACAGGAACACGGGAACATGGGAACACAGGAACACCCACCCAGCAGCACCCAGGGCTCCCTGTGAGGCCTCAGCCGAGGAAGGAGCCCTCAGGCACAGGGGGAACGCTGCTGCTGCAAACTTCCCGCATGGCAGCACAAAGCTCGTCAGTAATATTATCACTGCCACTAATTATTTTTAATCTCTCCCTGTGAGGTGTTGAGATCAGGAGCAGCGTTCAGTTGTTATTTCCTCCCCAAAGCACATGGGGAGCAACCCCTGGTGGGTCAGGCCTGCAGCCCTCGGCTGCTGTGCTGGACCTGCTGGAGGCTTTGCAGACATCAGGAACAGGAGCATTGACCTCCTTGTCCCTTCTCTGGAGGCTTTGCAGACACCAGGAACAGGAGCATTGACCTCCTCGTCCCTTCTCCAGAGGGTTTGCAGACACCAGGAACACGAGCATCAGGAACAGGAGCATTGACCTTGTCCCTTCTCTGGAGGCTTTGCAGACACCAGGAACAGGAGCATTGACCTCCTTGTCCCTTCTCTGGAGGCTTTGCAGACATCAGGAACACGAGCATTGACCTCCTTGTCCCTTCTCCAGAGGGTTTGCAGACACCAGGAACAGGAGCACTGACCTCGTTGTCCCTTCCCCGTGCTCCTTGTGGTGATCCTTCCTTCAGCCATCCTCGCACCCACGGTGAGAGCTGGGAGTGCTGGACACAGCTCTCTCTGTTCGGCCACAGGCCAGGCCTGGGCCTGGAGCAAAATCCGGGAATAGCAATGGGTTGGGTTGGAAGGGACCTTAAAATCACCAGGTGTCCATCCCCCATCCATGGCAGGAACACCTCCCACTGCCCCAGGCTGCTCCCAGCCCCAGTGTCCAGCCTGGCCTGGACACTGCCAGGGATCCAGGGGCAGCCACAGCTGCTCTGGGCACCCTGTGCCAGGGCCTGCCCACCCTCCCAGGGAACAATTCCTGCCCAATATCCCATCTAACCCTCTCCTGTCCTTGATAGCACTAAAGCTCCAGAGAACTGATGGTGTAGTTATTAAGAGCCCAGCTGGAAAATCTCTCTTGGAGGTTTCACCTACCCTGCAGTGGAACATGCTGGGGAAGACTATTAGATAAAGAAGTAAAAAAATTGGAATTTCTGTCCTGGGATAAGTTCTGATGTTCCCTGTTTTGAGTCAGAATACAAACCTAAGTTTTAAAGAAAATCAAGTAATAATTTTTTTGAAAAAAAAAGGAACAAAACTCCTAGTTACTTTTTTTCCCTAGAAATAACAGAATGTTTCACCTCAGCCTCTTCAGTGAAATGAAAACATCTGGTAGGCCAGAGTTGAAGCTCTGTGATTGTTGAAATGGCCCCAGATGTCATTCCTTTCATACACCTGTCATACTTTCAGGACTGGGCTCCTCAGCCCATTTTTTAGATTTACCAGTGGTTTGGTTCATGTCACCTACAGTCAGTGCCCAGGTGTGCACTGTGTGTGTGCGTGTCCGTGTGTCTGTTCAGGAGCTCTTTCCTCTCATCCCAGGGGTATTTCCCATACATTTCCATACATTCCCATACATTTACATACCCTTATATCCCAGGGATATTTTACATACATTCACTTTTTGCCATGGATTTTCACACTCAGACCAACCCAAATCCAGGCTTTTTCTCTGACTGCATCCCAGATAAACTCCTGTAAAACCAAATGGGAATTTTAAAGCTAAAAGTGATTTCCAGAAACCGAGTGGGTTTGATTTCCTCTCCTTTCCAGCTGCCCTGTCTGACACTGGAGTGCTGCCAGCCCTGGCTGAGGCACAACATCGACCTGAAACATCCAAACATCAAGAGCTGCTAAGAGTTTGAGGCATTTTGTGTCCTTTTCCAAAGGGGATGTAACTAGAGGCAGGGAGGAGGCAGACAATGAGCTGAGTGAAAGCCTTGGGAGGGTGAGAGAGGGCTCCTGGCTGGGCCCTGGTTCTGAGCACTTGTTGGACTGTTCATGATCTTTCTCCCTCTGGGGGATTTACTCACTAAAAGGCATTGCTGGCAGTTCTCTCACCACACTTATTTGTTAAATTAGGCTGAGCTATAAATATTTACCTTCCTTTTTATTGCATCTGAGGAACTTCCAGCTCTCTGTAAATGTGGATGTTTATCTGTAAGAGCACAGTACATCCAGGGTGCTCTCAGCTCACCGAGTCCAGTCCCTGGCTGGCCAGGTGACCTCGGAATCTGGGGCTTTGTGGCTCAGCTCTCCGTTGAGGATTCAGCAGATGTGCGTGGGAGGGGTGGGGCTGCAGCCGCAGATCCCAAAGCAAGGCTGGACATGTCTCCAAACCAGCAGGGGACAAGAAGTACCAGGCTTTAACTCACTGCTGAACACCGGAGGAGCTGGAGCTGCAGGGACAGGAGCTGAGAGGGGAGAGGATCTGTGCCCTGGCGTGGCACAGCAGCACTGAGTACTGGCACCATGGATTGTGGGGCCCTGGCACAGCAGCGCTGAGTACTGGCACCATGGCCTGTGGGGTCTGTGGGGCCTGTGGGGCCTGTGGGGCCCTGGCACAGCAGCGCTGAGTACTGGCACCATGGATTGTGGGGCTCTGGCACAGCAGCGCTGAGTACTGGCACCACCATGGATTGTGGGGCCTGTGGGGCCCTGGCACAGCAGCACTGAGTACCGGCACCACCATTGCCTGTGAGGCCTGTGGGGCCCTGGCACAGCAGCGCTGAGAACTGGCACCATGGCCTGTGGGGCCTGTGNCACCATGGATCGTGGGGCCTGTGGGGCCTGTGGCCATGGACTCACAGAGTCGTGGAGTGCTCCGGGTTGGAAGGACCTTAAAGCCCATCCGGTGCCACCTCCTGCCATGGGCAGGGACACCTCCCACTGTCCCAGAGTGCTCCAGCCTGGCCTTGAACACTGCCAGGGATCCAGGGGCAGCCACAGCTTCCTTGGGCAACCTGTGCCAGGGCCTCCCCACCCTCCCAGCCAGGAATTCCTGCCCAAGATCCCACCCCAATCTCCCCTTTCCCAGTGGGAAGCCATTCCCTGGCTCCTGTCCCTCCAGCCCTTGTTCCCAGTCCCTCTCCAGCTCTCCTGGAGCCCCTTCAGGCCCTGCAAGGGGCTCGGAGCTCTCCCTGGAGCCTTCCCTTCTCCAGGGGAACATTCCCAGCTCTGCCAGCCTGGCTCCAGAGCAGAGGGGCTCCAGCCCTGCAGCAGCTCCGGGGCCTCCTCTGGACTCTCTCCAGCAGCTCCACGTCCTTCTGCTGTTGGGCTCCCTGAGCCAGGCTGTGCTCCATGAACCCAGCTGTGCATTTCCAAATTGACACTTTCCTTAATGCCAGCCCTGAAGGCACCATTGTGGTGCATGCAGGAATGGGCTGTTATGTGGGATTGTTGCAGGGGGGCAGGAGAACAAGAGGAGGGTGTTTTTTTGGAAAAGCTCACTGATGTTGGAACAAATCAGTGTCTTGATGCTCCTTTCCTGCTTTGCAAAGCGATTACTCTGCTTTAGAACCATTTGTTCTCCTTTGATTTGTCTCCAGCCTTGCTTTGGGGGGGAATTTTATGGAATTTTACTGCCTCATATAACACTTATCGCTGGCAATCAATATTGATTTTAACATAATGTTTTGTTTTAAGACTCCTTTTGTTGTTTTGCATTCATTCTGCATGTTAATAAGGTTTATAAAATCCATGATATTTTCTCCTTTCGTGAAATCTTATTGGGATAATTACCCTGCTCTGCTGACAGATCATTGTGCCTGAATTATATAAAGAACACCACTGTTATCTGCTTTCCTTTCATCTCTTGAGGGATGCTTTCCTACCTTGACGTGCGGTGTGTGTGTGAATACAGAGTAAATAGTGAAAAACTGTTCCTGTGTAACCTTATTTACTTCTATTCCTCCTGGAAAAGAAACTCCCAAATGCCACCCAGTGCTTCCAGTACTGTGACCTTTGCTGTAAATAGGAAATCCAGCAAATGAGAAGGGATAGTGGCCAAGCCTTCGGGCCAGGGGATGCACCCCAGGGACGTGTGATCCACACCAGCAGAGTGCAGAACCCTGTGCCCAGCTCTGGAGTGCCGAGGGAAGAGTGTCCTGGGAAAACCCTTCCTGATGAAGGCTCGCTCATGGAGTTAAGGAGTTCTGCTCCTTCTGCTTCATGGACGTGCCTGGGAGACATAGGACTTGCATCCTCTCTTGCCTTGCCCATGCTCCAGTTTGGCTCCAAGTCCAGTGACCTCTCTTCACACTTTGGGTATCACTAAATCAGCCACAGCCATGGGGGTGTCCCAGCCCTGCCCTGTGCCACCCCCTCTCCTCTGTGGGACACCAGGCTGTTTCCCAGGCTCCCTTCCAGGAGCTGGACCTCACATCTGCCCTGCAGGGATGTCAAAGCAGGGACCCAAGACCTTGAGCTAAGACCTGCATGCAAAGATCTCAAACCCACGGGAGGGAGAGGGAAGGCTGGGAGACCTGAGGTCTCTCCAGCCCGAATGGTTCTGTGGTTCTGTGCATGGGAGCAGGGATGAGGCTGTCCCAGAAGCTGGACTGTTATAGGATGAGATGGAAAACCAAGAGGAGGGCTGTGTCTGACAGCCTTAAGCCTGACCCTAATTAACATCACAGAAAGCTGCTCACTGTGACAAGATGGATTTGTCAAACTCGGAATTATTTCTTGTTTCTCTCCTTTCTCGGGGTTGATGCCTCCAGACAATCATCTCCCTATGAATCAGACTACCAAAGTCATTGCTCCTGGGAATCTCTCCTGCAAATGCAGAGCACAGAAAAGATTTTACTTCCTTCTCATCTCCCTCAGACCTTGCACCCCCTACAAATTTTCCCTGTGCTCTGTCACAGAGTGCACCGAACCCACGTACAGCTGTGATTCCCGAGCTTCCAGAGACACAGTGAGGTAGAAATATAATAGATAAAACTGTCCGGCTTTTGGATAATCCCTGGCAAACAGCACTTTCCTTAATCCCTCACAGGATGCTTTATTGTGTATCCGGGCTTTAGCTGCTGTTCCCAGGCATTTGCTCCTCAGTTATTAAGCACAGATCACTGGTAAGTGGCTGGTCCTGCACAAAACAGCCCCGTGAGAGCAGCACTGGGACCACACGGCCCAGGGCTTTCCAGATGTGACAGGGAAGAGCTGAGCACCTCTCTGGGACCAGTCTGGGGGCCTGGGCTCGCCTTGCCGAGGCTCCAGTCTGCCTCTGCAATGCTGGGCAGCACCAGCTGCAATCAGGAATGCAGCAAACTGGATGCAAGTTAAATCCGGTTGGGAATCAGTCACCAGTGGTGTGCACCAGGGCTCAGAACTGGGGCCAGTTCTGTTTAACATCTGGACAAGGGAATCGAGGGCACCCTCAGTCAGCCTGGTCAGATGTGGATCTGCTGGAGGGCAGAAGTTCTGCAGAGGGGTCTGGGCTGAGGCTGGCGGGGTGAGGGTCAACACAGCCCAGCCCTGAGTCCTGCAGCTGGGTCACAGCAATGCCTGCAGCTCCAGGCTGGGGCAGAGGGGCTGGGAAAGGCCCTGGGGGTGCTGTGCCAGCAGCTGGACACGAGCCCAGGGGTGCCCAGGTGGGCAAGAGGCCGCTGGCCCCTGGGCTGGATCAGGAACTGTCCAGCAGGACCGGGGAAGGGACTGTCCCCCAGTGCTGGCACTGCCAGGGCCACACCTCGAGGGCTGTGTCCAGTTCCGAGCCCCTCAGTTCAGGAAGGACATTGAGGGGCTGGAGCATGTCCAGGAAGGGAACGGAGCTGGGAAGGGGCTGGAGCCCCAGGAGCAGCTGAGGGAGCTGGGAAAGGGGCTCAGCCTGGAGAAGAGGAGGCTCAGGGGGACCTTGTGGCTCTGCACAGCTCCCTGACAGGAGGGGGCAGCCGGGGGGGAGTCGATCTCGTTAGTATCACAAGGTAAATTTGACCAGAAGGTAAAATACCCTCTTCAGGGAATTCAGACTTTCAGTTTTCCTACTCTCAACAGAATCACAACACATGGAGGATTCCCTCTCTCTCACCTCGTGATGTGTGAAACTCCCTAAAAAAAAAGACTCCACATGCTTTTAATCTGTTCTGCAGGTTTGGGGGTTACCTGGCCTTGGATGACAAACCCTGCACAGCATCTGGGCTTTAGTGACAGCACGTGACTCCCGGTGGTGATGTTTCCCAAACCACCATTACTGGATGGTTCAAGTGACAGGAGTTCACCAAGTTCTTCTTTAATGGGGAAGCAGGACAATCCAGAAGGTCCTGCTGCCCCGGTTCCACAGTCCCAGATCCAGAGGGACCTTGGCAGGCTGGAGAAAGGGGCCAACAGGAACCTCATGAAGTTCATCAAGGAGAAGTCGAAGTCCTGCCAATCAGGTGGAACAACCCTGGCACCAGAATGTGCTGGAGGCCACCCAGCTGGAAAACAGCTCCTAGGAAAGGCCCTGGGGGTCCTGGAGGGCACCACGGTGACCCTGAGCCAGCAATGCTGAAGGCACAGGGTGTCCTGAGCTGTGTGACAAAGCAGTGCCAGCAGGACAGGGAGGGGATCCTGGCCCTCTGCACCGCTCTGCTGAGGCCTCACTGGCAGCACTGGGACCAGTTCAGCTCCCCAGGACCAGACAGACCTGGACCTTGGTGTCTTGAAGAACAGTCGGGATTTGGAAATACCCCAGGTGTGAGGAGAGCTGGAATCCAGGCAATGCTTCTCTAGGATTTCCGTTTATCCCTGGGACAATGCAGGCAGTTTTTCAGCTCCATTGAAGGAGATGGGTGTTGGGAGGGAGCCCACGATGTGTGATCACTTGAGGCAGTTCTCTGTGGAGCTGGAGAGAAGCAGGATTGTGGACAACTCAGGAAACACAGCAGTCCTAGAGCAGGTACCAGACAAACCCCCACTTTCAACCCAACACCAGCCCACATCCCAGTGGAAGTCTGTGCCTCAGCCAGGAACTGAAGCCATCCCCTCTACCCTTAGGAACAAAACAAAACAAAACTTTAAAAAGCCCTCTCTCTTCTTGGAGTTGGAAATGTGCCAGTTTGAAAGTGCTCACCATGATTTCAATTCCTCTCCTCAGTGGCTGGAAAGTGCTCATATTTTTGGCTCTGTCCCAGCTGACCTGACCTTGCTGACATCCAACATCCCATGAAAACCCTTCTGCAGATCTACACTGCTGATAGTGCCATAAAAAAGCATGGAAAGGGAAGGAGGAGAGGGACTGGGGGGGGAAGAGAAAGGAATGATTAAACAAAGCAATAGCCAGGCACCCACATAAAAATCTATCTGGGTGATGAAGCTGCAATAAATGTGGCACATCAGAGCTTCCGTATAAATGGTCAGGGTAAAATATATTTTTATATATATGAAAGAGTAGTTTAAAAATTACTCTGAGCCCACATTCCTCCCCCAACAAAAGAAGAAAAAATTGTCCGAAGTGTAGCAGGTTATTGATTTTTTATAAGTCAGGGGCAAATTTATTGGAGAGAAAAGTTCATTATTTAGTAATCCCACAGCTCAATCTGCTCTGCTGGCCATTAACCCTCAACAGTTCCCATGATAAACTCCCCGTGAACTCTCCATGTGCCGCCTCAATGAACTGCAGATGGATTTTGCTGAGGGCTCGTGCACCTTGCCTGGATATTCACTGTGGTTTTGCTGACACAGGGCTCAGCTCCCCGGGGCCCAGAGCAGTGTCCGTGCCCACCCTGGCTCCCACGCAGCCCCAGCCAAGCCCCCTGCACTCCTTTATCCCCTCTGTGGCTCCCGTCTGTGCTGGCTGAGAAATAGAGGCTGAGCAACCACTTGCAGATGCATTAATTGCACTGACTCCCTTAATTTCCCCACAATTCTTAATTTAAGTGGTATCAACAATTCCTAAAGTATAAATATGTGGGAGAAGGAGCTTTTCCGTAATTATCTTGGCATCACTGGTGCTTGGTGGTCTGGTGAATGCCCTTGCCTAGGTAAACCCCAATATGTGCAGCTCCACACTGGCACCAGTTACTCTGAACTTGCACAGCAGAGTAAGGCTCTGTAGTAGGGTGATGTTGCAGCTCAGTGCAAGAGCCCCAATATTTTTCTGACCCTGTTGTATATTTCAAACAACATGGGAAATGCTGTGCCGCAAGAGTCAGAGCAAAATAACGTTAAACACTACTTTTCTTATCCAATGACATTTTATATCCACCTTGCACAGATGGAAAGCTCTGCTGTGAGGAAAGGTTTGCTGGGAATAAGGCACGGGAAGCAGAATTATAAAAAATCATGCTGTGAAATCATGAGGGGAGGCAAAATCTATTTGCCTTGTATGTGAAATCTATCTTGGTAAGTCATTTGATAGAGTAGATGAATTGCTCATCGGAGGCAGCTGGAAATACAGAGTGTGAAGGAAAGAAATAATTGAAAGCAGCCCTCGTCAACATCCAGGGGAAGGGAAATGATGCGTTCAGGAAAGGTCCTGGTCATGTGGTGACCGTGGGCAGGTCACAAACCACAGGGCAGCTCGTGCAAAAGGAGTTATTGCTGCACTCACCCTTCACTGTGACTCCGTAAATCAGGGCTCGTTCAGCATTCCCACTTCCAGAGACTCCAGGCACCGATCCCACTCGGGGATTGATGGAGCTGCTTTCACCCAGAGCCAGGAACGCAGCACCAGAGAGCAGAACAGACACAGGTGGGCAGATAAATGATCATTAATTAATTGAGTTATAACTAACAACTGAGGTGCAGGTTGCACCAGGAGCAGAGCTTACAGCAGCCTCTCACCGTGTGCCTGGTGCTTGAGCAGTGTCGTTTATTAATTAGTGCTGATGGATTTTGGGGATGCATGGAGCAGCACTCAGCCATCCCTGAGGTGCAGGACAGTTGCCAGATGCACACAAGCACCTGAACCCGGGTGGGATGAGGAAAGTTCAGTACATGGTGCTCCTGAGCCTGTGCTTTGCCAGGCACCAGCAGCCCATCCAAGGCTCTCTGGGTGAGGTTATTCCCATTATCCCAGCTCCAGGCAGGGGATGAGCCTCAGGGAAGAACTTACAGCCTGAGTCGATCACACTATTTCCAGGAATAAAAATTTACAGTGAGAAGGGACATCTTACGCTTCAGGGGGCCACCCATAAAATCAGGAAGAGCTGAGGAATTTATTTTGTAAATAATATGGAATCACAGAGTCCCAGAATGGTTTGGTTTGGAAGGAACCTTAAAGCCCATCTGGTTCCACCCCCTGCCATGGGCAGGGACACCTGGCTGCAAGCCTTGGCCACCTGGCCTTGAATGTGTCTTAAAAATGAATCATCTCTACCATCTCTGGAGACCCAGGCAGTGTAAAAGTCACATTTCTGAGGAGGTTCAGATGTTTCCTCCCTGCGCTAAGGAAGCAGGGATTTGGGGCAGGAAAGGCAAGAAATTCCCATTAATGGGGAATTTTCCAGTCTGGGGACATGCATGTCACAACACACAGAAGACCGTGCAGGTCTCGTCAGGTGAGTAGATCAAGAGGGTTTAAAAGCCTTTCTCTCCCTCTCACCTTGCCTGGCTCATGACTGGCGTGGAGGGCAAGGGAACCCGAGAGGGCCAGAGGGAAACGCTGCCACCAAATAAAACACCACCACCAAATGGCCTCTGTCCTTTAATAAAGCATCTTGTCATGTGTGCAAACAAATCACTCTCCCCCAGGGCCATGAACTCGCCTCCTAAACACCTGCCAAGGGCTTTCTCAGGTTTAAAAAATAGCAGGGCTTGGTGTTTGGAGGTCATTTATTTATGTGGTGGTGAATTCTGAGCCGTGTACTCGTACAACAAAAGCCTGGGGGAAAACTGAGTCTGAGCAGGTCTTTGAGCTCTCTCTGTGCCAGGGCACTGCTTCGTGCAGCCAACAGCCACAGGGAGACAGGAACCAGCTGGCAAATGGCACAGCCCTGCCTGGCACAGCCCTGCCTGGCACAGCCCTGCACAGCACAGCCCTGTATAACACAGCCCTGTACAGCACAGCCCTGCCTGGCACAGCTCTGTACAGCACAGCCCTGCCTGGCACAGCCCTGCACAGCACAGCCCTGTACAGCACAGCCCTGCCTGGCACAGCCCTGTACAGCACAGCCCTGTACAGCACAGCCCTGCCTGGCACAGCCCTG
>VZTG01003071.1:276584-288905 GCA_013397845.1 Melanocharis versteri
AGAAGGGAGAGGGTAGAAGAGATAGGAAGGGAAGGGAAGGGATGGGATGGGATGGGATGGGATGGGATGGGATGGTATGGGAGGGGATGGGATGGGATGGGATGGGATGGGATGGGATGGGATGGGATGGGATGGGATGGACCTGATGCCTGCCTGGGACCTGGTAAAAAGCAAAGAGCTCTGAGCTGTAGCTGCTGTTTCAGCTAACTCCAAGGCAGAAGCAGGTACAACAAAGGGCGGAATTCGGTCTGGCTCCAGAAGTGAGGAGCACTAGGGCTGGATTTTCCTAAAAGCAGTGGTTTTTTTCACAGCAAAGCTCTTGGTCACGCCGCAGCCTCACCACGGACAGCCTCACCATGGACAGTGGTCTTTCCTCTGCACCCACAGCACCAACACAGCTCCCTCTCCAAGGGCTGGGATGCAGCCTCGGATCCGGGAGGTTCCACAGCACCCCTGGGTAGCGGGGACAGCGTTTGACATCAGCGAGGCTGGCACTGGGGCTGGACCAGGGCCTCACTCCTGCGCCCTGGCTTGACAGCTTAACAGAGCTTTGCCAATCTGCAGAGACATCCCAGGCTCCAGGACTGAGCAGAGCTTTATCCAGGTCATTTGCTTTTCAGGCCTGACAGGGGCCAGCGCAGCTTTTCCTCTGCCCGCCAGCGCTGCCCGCGTTTGCAGCTGTCTCCCAGGAGTAAGGCAAAAAGTTATAAATCCTCCCTTTGCTTCCAGGGTCAGGGAGGTGAAAAGGACTCCTGAAAAGTGCCCAGGAATGAGGAAAGGGAACACAAAGCTGGTTTTGGGAGGACTCTGGCTGATGAGGCTTCAAAAGGAGAAATCTCTTTACCTTCAGGACTTTTGGAAATAGAAAGAGTACACAAAACTCTTTTATGGGAGAACTTGGTTGATGAGTTTTTCAGATAAGAATCTGTTTGGTTTTTGGTCTTTTGGACTTGTTTCACTTTTGAACTTGAGACCGTATCATCCAGTGGTTGGGAGTGGATCCTGGGCATGATTTAGTGAAGAATAAGGCACATCACATCTTTACCTAAAGGAGATACTCGATCATCAACCAAATTAATTTAACAATATCTCAACATTTGTACAGCAAGATGTGTCTTGGGTGGTTAAGCCAGGCCGAGAGCAGCTGTGAGGCCAGGGGACCTTTTCACTCCTTGCAGGTTCAGCCCCACGTCCTGGGTGATGTTCAGCTCGTTTGGTGGAACACATTCCCCCTTCCCAGGACACAACGCTGTGCTGGTGGGAGCCTTCACCAGCCCTCCAGCTTGTTTCAGTTTTTAAAGAATAAGCAAATCAGCACAGCTGTGTCTCACAGGAGCTGACTGGCAGCCTTTAAATCTCCTTCAACGGCAGCAAGGGAGCTGAGCTTAAATGGCACAAAAACCAAGATTTGTGGCCCTTGCAAGACTTGTGATTTATTGCCCAGAGACACAGAAAAAGACTTTTTTTCATCCCACCCCTTATTAAGCTCCTCCATTGACTTCTCGTTAAATTTTGGCTGGGAATTGCTCAGAATAAACATCGAAATCTCCAACAGAATACTGAATAACTTCTTTCCAAGAAGCATAAATAAACCAGATCCAGGTCTGCAGCCGTCTGCGTGCAGTCATGAAGTGTTTATGCTTCGAGCCCTGGTCCAGTGAAATCTAAGGTGTCATTTTTTTGGAGAAGTGCATCAGACATCAAAGTTCCTCCCCAGCCCACCAGCGCTGGCTTGAAGTGGAGATGACAGAGATGGTTTGTGACTGACGGCCCTGCAGGGCAGGACAGGCTGTGGATGGAAGGAAGGAGTTTATAGTTACTTGTCTCTGTTTATTGACAGAGAGACAGAGGGCCAGAGAACGCTGATCCCCAGGGCTGATGGATTTTGGAGTGATGGAATTCGGTGTTCCACTGCAGCTCCCACTCCAGGCATCTCCCAGTGCTCTTCAGCCTCCACAAAGAGCTCCCATTCCCATCAAAGAGATCCCATTCCCACCAAAGAGCTCCCATTCCCACCAAACAGATCCCATTCCCACCAAAGAGCTCCCATTCCCACCAAACAGATCCCATTCCCACCAAACAGACCCCATTCCCACCAACGAGCTCCCATTCCCACCAAAGAGCTCCCATTCCCATGGTACCCCGAGGCTCCCTCCCAAGACCTCCACAGAGCCTCCAGCAGGACACACGGACAGAGCACAGGCGTCCCACAGGGACATGGCCCAAGCAGGAAGGGCCCCAGGGCCAAGGGCAAAGAGCCTCCCAAAGGCCAGCGAGGGCTGAATCAGAGAGGGCTCGTGAAGAAGTTCAGCCATGCAATACCATCTGTTATAATGGAGTGACTTCTATTCCCAGAAAACCCTGGCGCAGCTGCCCAGGGCAGGGCTGAGTCCCCATCCCTGCAGGGATTTCACAGCTGTGTGGATGTCACACTTGGGGACATGGGCAGTGGTGGCCTTGGCAGTGCTGGGGAATGGTTGCGCTCGATGATCTTAGAGGGCTTTTCCAACCTGAATTATTCTGTATTTTTCTGACTCCAGAGACCTATTCTCCAACAGGAGAAGGAGGGAGGAATGGGATAGTGAGGGACATCCCCCAGGAGTGCCCCTTTTCTGTGGTGAGGGTTCCCTCGTGCAGGGAGCAGCCAGCTGAGCGTCTCTGGGATTACCTGGGACAGTGGGAGGCGTCCCTGCCCATGGCAGGGGTGGCACTGGATGGGCTTTAGGGTCCCTTCCATTCCAAACAATCCTATAATTCCATGATGATTCTCCAGACTAGGCTGGTACTGCTGCAAAACAAAGAGTTAAACAATGTAAAGGAACAACTCGACAGGAGAAATACATTAAATTGACTGTATTGTGTGGCAAATGCAGAGATGTACGTTGTGGGCACAGTGTTTGCACCCACAACCTTTGAACAGATTTTAGCTCATGAAGTGTCTCAAAAATCCCTTAAAGTGTCTTCAAATCCTGTGTCATGGCTGTCAGGGAAATGGAGAGACCCTCCTCCTCCTCCTCCCAGCAGGGCTGTGCTGGGCAGCAGCCACGGCTCGGGATCTGGGCTGCTCCGGTGTGGGGGCACATCCCAGCATGTCCCACCCCCACACCTCTGCTGGTCTCTGGGGGCATGGAAGCGTCAGGGGCATTGCTGGAATTGCCTGCTTGGACACGGCCTGGGCAGAATTCACAGCTAGATTTGTGTCATTTCTGGTGGACAACCTAGAAAGTTCCGTGACAAAACCTTGATTATTTTTGATCATCATTTGCTGCTGTCAACAGGCTGGCTCTGTGTGGGTGGGTGTTACAGAAAGGACAAAAATCGCTCTGCTCTCCCACAGTTTTTCCATGTTTGTGATTTTCCCTGGTTTATTTTAATTTCCTTTTGACATATCAATCCTAGTGTATGGAAAAAAAAAAAACAAACTATGGAAAAAGAAATATTTCCACCTTTCCATGACTTTTTTTGGCTGAGAGCAGGACTGCAGTGCGGGACTTGGCGTGGACTGGGACTGACTGCTTTGCATGGAGGGTGCAGAGGGCGAACTTCCTCCTCCCAGTCCCACTGCAAGTGTCCCGAAGTGTGAACAAGGGACAGTCACCTCTGCCAAGCCCCACCACCATTCACAGAGGTCTCCTGTTCTGTTCTTGTTGGCTGAAGATGAGTTTCAGTAAATTTCCTGTGTTTGATAACACTTCTGCACTTTGATCCTCATGAGCATAATGGCTTGGAAGGGATTTATGGGAGCACACCAAGGCATCCCCAAGGAACTCCTTCAGGAACCTGTTCCAGGTTTCTGGGGCACTTCCGAACCAGGATTTCCACGTCAGTACCTTGAAATTCCAGGAAGGCTGTTGAGGAAGGGAGTAATTTGCATTTTCACTCATGGCTTATTATAGATGGAGTGAGCTGAACAGAGGATGTTGAATGAAGATCATGGAATGGTTTGGGTTGGGAGGGACCTCAAAGCCCATCCAGTGCCACCCCTGCCATGGCAGGGACACCTCCCACTGTCCCAGGCTGCTCCCAGCCCCAGTGTCCAGCCTGGCCTGGGCACTGCCAGGGATCCAGGGGCAGCCACAGCTGCTCTGGGCACCTGTGCCAGGGCCTGCCCACCCTCACAGGGAACAATTCCTGCCCCATATCCCATCCATCCCTGCCTGCTGGCAGTGGGAAGCCATTCCTGGTGTCCTGGCACTACAGAGATGAGAGAGGTTGGCCTGGAAGGCCTGAAGATGGTGGGGGTTTCACAGACTCACAGAAAATGAGCGTAGGACAGTCCATGCCCGTCTCATCTGGGGGAAGATGCTCTGCTCCCCAGCTCCCAGAGCTGGATTTCCCATCTGGGGGAAGATGCTCTGCTCCCCAGCTCCCAGAGCTGGATTTCCCACCCTTTCTCCAAGACTTCTGCTCTGCCCTCAAGTCTGTCTGCTCCAAAGCCCTGCAATAAGTGTTTTCCTCCACACTTTGCCAAGAACACTTCCTGCTTCTGTAACCTCTGCCTCCAGCTCAGCCAAAGGAAGATGTGAGCAGCTTTCCTGGGGCAGGGATGTTCCAGCCGTGGCTCCTCCTGTTGGATCGGATGAAGGAGCAAAGGGGAATTGCAAACTGAGGAAGAGAAGGGAAGCTGTGCAGTATCTCCAAAGCTCAAAAGTGATTTTAAAAATGTTCGGGTTTGAGTTCTGGGCACCCATTCAGGACGGCTCTGCTCTTGTTTGGATGGGGTGGCCCCTCTGTGTTTGTTGGGATCAGTGCACTAATGAAGGCTTGGAGGGAAATGCCGCGAGAACAAACGCTGGGAAAGCCTTTTATGCATCTAATGACACTTAATTTCCATAGTAAATGCCTAATGTTTAACGAGTATTTTATTCTTCCCCAATTTACATATTTATAGTTAACTTTGATGGCTGCTCCTGAGTAATTAGCCGTCTGTTTAAAAGGAGCCTGTGAACTCTCCAACCACATGCTCATCCCAGTGACAGGAAAAAAACCCAAACAAACCTTGGGCGCTTCTTTTAGAGAAACATTTGATTACTGGTTGTTGAAAGAAAGTCAGGGAAAAAAAGAGAAGGGGTTTGCATAATGAATAAAACACAAGGGAGGAAAAACAGCCAAGATGACATTGAGACTCAGTGTGAGGGAAATTTCCCAGTTAGGAGAGTATCTGCCAGTCTCTCTGAGGGGAAAAGTCCCGAACTGCCCAGCCACTGCAAGACACCAGGTTGTGGGATGTGCTGAAGTTGTGTTCATGCAGCTTTGTCCAAAAACTGAAAGGGGAGAAGCCCTGGAATCCAAGATCTTTGCTCATCAAAAGGCAGGGAAATGGCTGAGAGCAGGAGAGTGGCACAAAGAAATACCCACATTCAGAGATGGAGGCGTGTCACTGGCCAGAAAGCCTTGCAGAAAAACATAAAATCAAACCTTTTTATTTTGCTGTGACTAAATAAGAATGAAAATTAGGAGTGTAGAGAAAGTCCTTTGGGGAGAAATTTGCTGAAACACAACCTGAACATTCCTGCTGATGAACAGCGTTCAGAAAAGGCCAGCTCTGTGCCTCGGAGTGGGGTTGAGTTTCAGGCAGATATTAACCAAGCCATTCGTTGTGCTGGCCCATAACCTTGGTACCAAACACGGTAATTGGGTGTTTAACCTTTATCCTGATCACATAAACTGCTCATGCTCTTCTTTTTCCCGAGATTTGCCTGTGGCTGAAGTCTGCAGAAAATGGCAAATTCAATTTGTATGCATGTGTATAATGTTTGGATGTGCATGTAGGCCAGGGATCCGTCACCCAGCATCAGATCAACGAATCAGAATCCTCTGAACTCCTGCTATCAGCGCTGATATCAGCTGAGGCAGAGGATGGTACCTGAGTCCTCTGAACTGCTGCTATCAGCACTGATATCAGCAGAGGCAGAGGATGGTACCCGAGTCCTCTGAACTCCTGCTATCAGCACTGATATCAGCTGAGGCAGAGGATGGTGCCTGAGTCCTCTGAACTCCTGCTATCAGCACTGATATCAGCTGAGGCAGAGGATGGTACCTGAGTCCTCTGAACTCCTGCTATCAGCACTGATATCAGCCGAGGCAGAGGATGGTGCCTGAGTCCTCTGAACTCCTGCTATCAGCGCTGATATCAGCCGAGGCAGAGGATGGTGCCTGAGTCCTCTGAACTCCTGCTATCAGCGCTGATACCAGCCGAGGCAGAGGATGGTGCCTGAGTCCTCTGAACTCCTGCTATCAGTGCTGATATCAGCTGAGGCAGAGGATGGTGCCTGAGTTCAGTCAGCGCCGGTTCCCGGTGCTGGTCCCTGGCTGGGGCTGGCTCTGGTGTTAAGGTCCCATCTGGATTCCTGTCATGGACCAAAGGGCTCTGAGAGGTTGGATACAACTGTCCTTGGACATATCCTGTTCCCAGGAGAAAGGGCAAGGACCCCCTGCTAAGGGTCAGGAGATGCCCCAAGGTGGATTTTGGCTTCTCGAGAATCCCCCTTGGCCACCGTGTCCAGCCACTGCCCCTCGGGAGGGTGTGACCCTGAGCAGGCTCTGACACTGCTTAGTGCAGCTCCTCCATGGCTGCAGTGCTTGGAAAAATCCTGTTCTTCCCGAGGCTCCTGCCAATGTTCAGCGTGAGAATTTGTACCCATTGGATCTGCCACGGAGCTGAATTGCACCAGCAGCAGCTTTTATGCTCATTCCAATATTTACAGGAACACGGAGCCATAGAACCCCAGAATGGTTTGGGTTGCAATGGACCTTCAATATCATCTCGTCCCACAGCCCAGATTTGCTGTGGCTGCCCCTGGATCCCTGGCAGTGTCCAGGGCCAGGCTGGACACTGGGGCTTGGAGCAGCCTGGGACAGTGGGAGGTGTCCCTGCCCATGGCAGGGGTGGCACTGGATGGGCTTTGAGGTCCCTGCCAGCCCAAACCATTCCACGGTTCTGTGATGAGGGCACAGCTCAGAGAGAAAAGGAGCCTTTGCCTCAGTGAAGCACAGAAGCTCCTGCGGTGACAGCACCACTCACACTTCGCAAACTTTTCAGTGTGCTGCATTCTGGGGTCTTTACTGGAGGCATTAAGTTGGCATCTTCACAAAAAAGGAGAAGTTGAGGAAAGAACAAATGAGTTTCACCTCGGTTTTAATGACTATAATTTTCTCTTGTAACGGTAATTTCCGTAATTAATGGCTGCATTCTTCTATTGTTGCAGTATTTGGAGATGACACAAAATGAGCAAGTGTTTTTGTGTCAGTGACAAAAGGAGAAGATTAGCTGGTGAATGCTGATAGGAAATGTTTGGTGGGAGGAATAAGCAAGGAAGGACTGATAACAAGTTTGGTGGTATTGTTTCTTTGCTGTATTATCTCTATTTTACTGCAAGGGAACTGCAGCACGAACAATGATCTGATGGGAGGCTGAGAATCTCCTTCTCCTCCAAGGAGCTGGGTGCTTTCAGCACCTGGATGGACGCTGGGACAGTTGCACCCCCCAGGCAATACCCAAAAAGTGCTGTCCCGGCCGGGACCGTGCCATGGAGCGTATTTAAAAAGTCTCAGTTCAAACCTTGGCTCTTCCCAGACCTCACAACAGATCAGTTGAACTCTTGCCCTGGGTTCAGTGCAGAGAACAGCCTCTTCTTTCCTGGCTCCATGGAAGGTCCCCAGAAAGGCTGTGGTCTCCTTGTGGTTTGAATGAAATCTTGGCCGATGGGAATCTCACCACAGGTGAGGTTTTTTTGTGATTTGTGGGGTTGGTTTTTTCTCATTTCAGATGAAATCTCCAACATATTTTGATAGTAGGAATAAGAATAACAGTTAATAACAGTACTCACATGTGTCAGCTTCTGGGATTCCTGCCCAGAGATGCAGGAATGATGTGCCCGAGGCAGGCTGCATTTCCGGTGGGATTTTGTCTGAAATAAGTGGTGTTGTGAAGCCTGGGCTGAGCAGAGAGCTGTCCCCTCTGCACTGGCCTGGCCACTCTGCTGGCACAGGACCGACTGCCCCGCGGGCTCTGCACTTCCAGGGTCTCCCTGAGCCACTGGGCTTGGCTGGGGAGGGCCCTGGATGGGCACCCCTGCACCCCCGGGCTGGACACTGCTGGTGTTCCCAGCCTACATTAACTCTTCTCCAAAGCCATCTCCTGACTTTGGTTCTGAGGGCAGGGGTGTGATGAAATCCAGACTTCACCTGCAGCCTTCACAGGAAAATAGACATTATTTCATACATTCCTGGTCCCGGGATGGGGCCATCGACTCACAGCCTCCCTTTGGAAGCACAATGAGGTTTATTTTGTGTTCAATATATTCACCTCTGCATTTCACCAGGGGAGGTTGAGTTTCACCTCGTGACAGTCAGGTTTTTTTCCCCATTTTTTTCTTGCCAGCTGATTTCTATTTGTTCATCACCCTCCACTTGTGCTTTGCCAATGAGGGAGGATGCTCATGACTGTCATTTCTGTCCCTTCTGTGGGACCAGGGACTTCACTCAAGGCTTTTGTACCTGCCCTGGATGCTGCTTAATCCCAGCTGCAGTGTGTGACCCTGCCAAACTGACCTGGCCCAAAGGTTACAGGAGCCTGGGCACTCAGAGGGGCTGGGGCTTTGGCTCCTCCTTTGGCTGCAGAAATGGCAAAGAGAAGCATTTGCGCCCTGCTTTAGCACCAGGGCTTTTTCCAGGGCTCAGAGACCAGACTCAGTTGGTGGCTTAGAAATTAACCATAGGGTTACCTTAAAAATAGGTCTTTTGCTTTGGTTTGAAAGATCTGAATCCCTAAAAGCCCTGCTGTTTCCTGGCTGGGGAGGCTGATCCATGCTTTGCCTTTTCCAAAGTGTTTTTTGCTGTGCGTGGCAGTCCCCACACTGCAGCTGCTGGGAGGGAAATGTCCCTGCAAAGCCAGCCCTTGGAATGCCAGCCGAGGAGGTGGCTGGAGCTGGCATGGCTGATGTGCCAGCAGGGCAGGCAGAGCCTGGCACAGCTCCCTGCTCTGATCCAGGGGCTGCGCCATCGAGCAGAGGGGATTATGGAGCAGCTCTCTGGCCGTAGGGGAACGGATGCTTTTGCTCCAGCCTTCCACATCTCTGGTTTTGGCCAATCCACAGGGAGCGTTTGGTTCAGCCACGGTGCTTCTGCAGCACGGGAGGGCCACAGGGACTGTGTGACATCCTGGCCAGGTGTGCTACCTGCTGGGAGGCCTTCCCAGCGCTGGACACACCCCGTTTCCAACTGGGAGACTCATCCTGGCTCCCAGCACGGATCTGCCAGGGCTGCCTGTTCCATGCTCCGTTTCTCACTGGGAGACTCATCCTGGCTCCCAGCACGGATCTGCCAGGGCTGCCTGTTCCACGCTCACAGCTGGCCCCTGTCACTGTGGGAAAGGCCCTCGTGTCTCATTCCAGTGAGTTCCACCTGGCTTGCTCGAGTCACAGGCCCTGCTCTTCCTCTTCCAAGGCAGAAACTTGGCTGCTCCCTTCCAAAACCACCGAGCAGCTGCACGGCTCCAACCTCCCGGGATCGCGGTTCCCTGCGTGCCAGGAGAGCTCCCGCCTGCCCTGGGCTCTCTCTCGCTGTGCCTTCCCATGACCCTTGGTCCCAGCTCTTTGGTTTGAGATTGACCAGATGGAAAACAGTCATTAATTGTGGCATCTTCTGCTGGAGACAGAATTCCATGAATCCAGGAACAGGACACTTGGCGTGCACCGAGAGGGGAATTTGAAGTGAGAGGCGGAGACTGCACATTTTAACTCCAGAGCTGATTTGTCTCACCTTTTCTGCACCACATGAACTTCCTTCTGCTTTCCAGAGCTTGTTCTTCCCCTCGGACTGGTGAAGTTGGAAGTCCAAGCCAGAGAGTGGAAATCGTAGTGACGTTACTTAAATATTGCTTCCATCTGGGTTTCCTCTCAGGATCACATGGAATGGCTGGGTTGGAAGGGTCATTAAAGGCCACCCCATTCCCTGCCATGGGCAGGGACCCCTTCCACCACCCCAGGGTGTTCCAGGCCCCCGTGTCCAGCCTGGCCTTGGGCACTGCCAGGGTCTGGGGTGGGTCTGTGTTCAGCAGCAGCAGGAAAGGAAAGGTGCCAGCTGCCTTTCCATCCCAGCAGAGCTGCATTATCCATCCCTTGTTTTCCTGGCCCGGCTTCTCCCTCCTGCTCTGCGTCATCCGGCAGAGATGGTTCGGGAGGGGCCTCGTGTTGAACTGCCAGGCACTGGTGTGGCTCAGGGCTTCACCGTGGAGGCACAGCGGGCAGGGGCAGGAAGGAAGGGGAGGGGAGAGGCAGGAATTCCCTCCTGCAGCATCCCTGCACGGACCAACCCCCAACAACCGCCTGGGGAAGCTGCAGAGCTGGGAAGTGCTGCTGGGGGACACAGAACCTCTGCCAGAGTGAGGGCAGGCAAGGGCTGGTTTAAAGCACCTGTTCTCTCCCTTCTCTGGCCCAAGACCTTTGAAAAGGAAGTGTAAAATCATCTCACAGACCTGGTTTGGAGCACAGAGCCCCAGGAGTTCAGCCAAAGAACCCGGGCCGTGGCCATGGAGGGGGGAAGGATGGGCAGGGCTGGGAGAAGGGGGGAACAAATCCAGAGCCATTTCCATCCCAGTGTCACTGCAACTGCAGCTCCCCATGGCAGACATGGGAGGAAAAACGGGGGTGTAGTTCCAGCCTTTAAAAACCGTCCTCCCGCGAACAAAATGTGGAAAAAACCCAAAATAATGCACTTGATTGTGAGTTGAACCAAACCTGTAATAAACCCTTCGTTGTTTCAGCTTTTTCTAAAAATACAGGCTAATAGAGGTCAAATTTGAAATATCACTTCAAACCTCCAAAAAGGAAGGATTTTGTGCTGAAATTAGAAATCAAAATCCATTTTACATCCTTCCAAAAAAATTCCCGTCTTCACTGTGTGCTTTTAACCAAAATGTTTTGCTAAGCCCAGCCAGAATGAACAAGAATTTCTGGTCAGCCTGAATAGATTTTATTCCTTTTCATCCAGGGAGATAAAATATTCTACCAAATGTATTCATTTATTTATTATGCATTTTGGCTGTAAATACAAATGCTGCTTTATGCCCACCAAAAAGCACAAGCTATCATTTAAAAAAAAATGTTTATATTAACACTGGAAGTTGGGCGTAGTGCCTAGCAGAGAAAATAATGTCAATTACCCACACAAATAGCTTTCCAAATCTCCCAGTGCTGCTTTCTGCATGAGCAGTTCGATTCAGAGAAATTAGAGATGGGAAAAGATCTTATTAGTGCATCTCATCTCCCTCTCTGCTTGCAAGGGTTTGTCCCCCACTGGGTGTTTTCCAGTTACGTTTGCCCAGCCTGCATTTAAAATGATGGGGGTCTCTGGGTAGCCTGGATTTTTTCTTTTTCATACAAATATATCTTCATTAGCAAGCAGAAATGGTGAAATTCTGCTGTGAAAAACCCCGACTCAGAGTCAGGCGTCAGTAAAAACATCTCTGACCTGCAGTCAAGGTGCAGGAACTGGGAGCCAGCCTGGGCTTGGCTTTGCAGCCCCAAAGGCCTGGAGATGATGTCCCCATGAGCCCTTGGTGACCTGGCAGGGCTGGGATGGACAGGGATGATGTCCCCACCACCCCCTGGTGACCTGGCAGGGCTGGGATGGACAGGGATGATGTCCCCACCACCCCCTGGTGACCTGGCAGGGCTGGGATGGACAGGGATGATGTCCCCATGAGCCCCTGGTGACCTGGCAGGGCTGGGATGGACAGGGATGATGTCCCCATGAGCCCTTGTGACCTGGCAGTGCAGGGATGGACAGGGATGATGTCCCCACCACCCCCTGGTGACCTGGCAGGGCTGGGATGGACAGGGATGATGTCCCCATGAGCCCCTGGTGACCTGGCAGGGCTGGGATGGACAGGGATGATGTCCCCATGAGCCCCTGGTGACCTGGCAGGGCTGGGATGGACAGGGATGATGTCCCCATGAGCCCCTGGTGACCTGGCAGGGCTGGGATGGACAGGGATGATGTCCCCATGAGCCCCTGGTGACCTGGCAGGGCTGGGATGGACAGGGATGATGTCCCCATGAGCCCCTGGTGACCTGGCAGGGCTGGGATGGACAGGGATGATGTCCCCATGAGCCCCTGGTGACCTGGCAGGGCTGGGATGGACAGGGATGATGTCCCCATGAGCCCCTGGTGACCTGGCAGGGCTGGGATGGACAGGGATGATGTCCCCATGAGCCCCTGGTGACCTGGCAGGGCTGGGATGGACAGGGATGATGTCCCCATGAGCCCCTGGTGACCTGGCAGGGCTGGGATGGACAGGGATGATGTCCCCATGAGCCC